>JAASGV010000798.1:0-16994 GCA_023334355.1 Globisporangium abappressorium
TTATACCGACAGGTGAGGTATGTGGTGAATCCGAAAGTGTAGATAAAGAAAAATTGAAAATAACTTCGATTAATGCAATAACTTTGTGTCGATATTTACAAATACCTTGTAACTAGCGTTTTACATACCAAATATAAAAAAGTATTACACGAAATCATCTCAATCGAAATTACTCACTATTTGCGAGTGTTGTCTATTAAGATGCTTACCAAAAAACCCACATAAATTACGAACTTAGCTGCGAAAACTAAATACCTGTCTAAACAAATCATTCCTTTAATTTAAAATATATTTTATTGAGCTATAAATAAATACCTCTTTTTATGCATACCCTTCTCAAACCAATATAAACTATCATTTGTAGGGTGTGTTTCCCAATAAATTTACCATGTCACTTGGAGCAGCAGCGGGCCAGAAGGTAGAAAAAAACTGACGCACACCAGAAGATCAGATGCTGCATGATGTCGCACTTATCTCCAACGGCGGCGAAAGGGAGTCAACGCGCCGCCGCTGCACAACCGAAGCGCCCTCCAGATGCACACGCAGCAGCCCAGTCACCAGACCAACATGGCGCCGCCGCTCACGCGGCCCGCGGCGCCACCGTCTCTGCTGCCGCCGTTCCCACTCGACTCGTACGGCGCCGCCAACGCAGCAGCCACCAAGGACACTCAAATTCTTTCGGCGTTTTCGTCATCGTCGTCGTCTCCTGTCCAAGTGGGCGCGATGGACTGGAACACTTCTTCGTCTTTGTCGTCATTGCCGATAGATCTGCACCACCAGCAACAGCTGCAGGGGCGTCGTGTCCCATTGAGCAGAATGCTCAACCCGAGCGACGACGAGCTCGATGGACATGGAGACCAGCGATTTCAGGTACTGTCATCGACGGCTTCAAACTCGGGATCGGAGAGCATCACGCCCATAACGACAGCTATCGCGGCTACGACGACATCTACCGCCATGACCACAGTGATGCCACCGCAGCCCAAGCGCCGCGGACGCAAGCCGCACCTGCCAAAGATGAACAACAGCGAGCGCGGCAAGTACTACCGCAACAAGCGCAAGCGCTACGGCGACACGCTCACGAGGGACGTCGAGTCGCTGCGCGAGGATATCGAGCGGCTGCGCGCGATGTGCCAGATCTACAACGATCTGAGCCTGAACACGAGGATGAGCCTGCCCGGCTCGCTCGGCAAGCTCGTGCGCGAGTACTTTGTGCAGTTCCGCCATGGCGTCCAGCTGCCGCCCGCGCGACGCAACATGGCGCTCCCAAACGTCGAGATCTCTACCACCCAGCAGAGGCTGTTTATTAACGCGGCCATGGAGCACGACGTAGGCTTTGGCGAGTACCGAGGCGTCGAGACCATCATGGACCAGTGGCAGCGGTACTCGCAGTACCACGCGCTGCTGACTTTTGAAATGAGCGCGATGCAAATCAGCGGGCCTGAGAGCGCGCCGATCATCATGGCCGACGGCTTTCTGCGCACGCGCTATTCGCGCAAGACCATCGAGAACGTGTTCCCGCACGTCGCGGGAAATGAGCCGTTGATCCAGCGGCTCATCGGCAAAGAGATTGTGTACCCTTCCCGGAATCGGTTCTATTTCACGGAGCAAGGACGAGTGGAGCGATACGACGTCGAAGCAGATTTCGTCGCCGCGATGGTGAATGCGCTGGGGAGCACAGAGAACGCGGCGCTGCTGCTCGGCCAGGCGCTGATCCAGAAACAGCACATGATGGGCGTGCTTGACGAAGATGATGAAGCCGGGGGCTCTGTCAGTAGGGGTGTTGGGGGTATTGAGAAGAGCAGGTCGCCGAGGTTCGAGGTCGAGTATCTGCTGGACGACGACGGCGATGATCGCGACCAGAACGAGGAAGCGCAGGCAGTTGGATCTAGGGAAGGACTGCAACTGTAGTATGCAGGAGGGGCGGGAGTGAGTGGGTGAGGATGTGAGTTGAGTTATTCGTCAATCGATGTGCATCAAACAACAAGCAGAAACGATGGCAATTGTAAAAGAATGAAGTCGAAAAGCATTTTCACAGTTTTGCATTCAGGCTCTTGTTTGGAAGGGATCTCTTCGCCGTTCAAGCAATTAGAATTAGTGGAGGAACGCAACAGCGTGTGCGATCTCAGGCGTCTGGTGTTTTACTTGCCGGTGCTCCCCATCCCTTCCTGTTCTCGCTTGACACAAAGCGACAGAAATGTCGCTTTCTCTCGAGTGTAGAAATGATGAGAATGGTGTGAGAAGGCGACTCAATCGATCACAAGAATCCCATGCATTCGATACTGTAGGATAAGTACCTTTATTCCGGACAGCCCATCACACTCATCACTCGACATTTGTATGGGGCCTGCACAGTGTCCAGAATGGCAACTGCATAAAACCTAGGTTTTAGGACAACCGTTGAACATGACATCACCTACTGTGGCTTTAGGGTTTTTATACCTGTTCTTGGTTTTAAGGTGATCACGTTTTTAGGGTTGGTTAGAGTACAGGTTGGTGTGTTACTGTAGTGCCGTCGTCCGGAAAGAATAATAAGTTCAGTGAACCCGGAACAGGTTGCGGATTTACCCATACATCTAAATAGTAGTTAGGGATGGGTATTCCAGAATCTGTCCAGAATCCGTAAATTACTGTAGATTAGTGATGATGTGGTCACCTGGATGTGTAGGGAATTGGCTGTCTTGCGATATCTTTAGGAGAAACCGCTTCGATTTGATGGGAGGAAGCAGCAAATCTGGCTTGCTCAGCATGACGAAAAGAATGAAATCGCACCGTGGCTCCCGAGGACAAATGCGTGCTAACTGAACACATACAGCGGTAAATCTTGCGAGATTCCAAAAGGGGAGCGTGGAATGACGAACAGCTTCTGTCTGCAACCAAGTGCCTGGTGTGCGTCCATTTGGCACAAATCAGGCGATTTGCTGCGCCAAAAAGTATCTTGTCACTGTTCTTTATGAGCCTGTCATGAGCTTCCTGGTCTTATAATGTGCTCAGCTGCTGTAGCAATAACGCATAATATTGCAGCAACCAACACCAGAGACCTCTTCACCTTGTGCATTGGGTTCTGGTCAGACCGCGTCTTCTGGACCTTGGTATCCGCCGTGACGCCAGAATGTCCGCCAGTTCGTCCTCCATATTAAAAGAGCAAGCACTCGAGGAAGTTAAGAGCAACATATTAAAAGAACGTGGAGGAGAAGAATGGGAGGAGGGGGCTCGTCAGCTTTCTGGCCGGATTTCGAGGTTGACGTGATTCCAGTAAAGGCTGTTTCATCACACGGGAGTTTGCAGGCTCTGAGAAAGCCGCAGCCGTCAACCTGTTAAAAACCATACTCTTCGTAAATTGGTCCATCAAATTACACAAACATAACGCATCTACAGCTCAAACAAGCCTTTTATACTCTATATCCTATTAAACCACTCGAAGGTAGACTTGGGAAAAAAAATACATGGCGGCAGCCCAGTTCTTGCCCCACCGCTCGCTCAACGTCCCCCACCTGCTGGCAACTCTGGCATTCAAACAAACCCACAAGAGCACACACGTACAAACCATACCATACATGTCGGCGTTCCGGCAGCAGCAGCTCTCGAGCGGCGGCGAAGACCACGCGGCGTCGCCCCCACCCAGCAGCAGCAGCAGCGTCTCGTTCCGCGTCACGCCGCTCGACCTGTCAGCGCGGCCCTCGCTCACGATGGCGCTCTCCCCGGAACAGGCCGTGCAGCTGGTGATCCTCGCGACGACCAAGAAGAAACAGCAACAGCAACAGCAAAAGCCCAAGCGCATCCGCAAGGACAACAGCGCACGCGCGAAGCGGTACCGCGAGAAGAAGAAAGGGCAGCTGGAGCTCACGCTCGCTGAGGTCGAGAAGCTGCGCTCCCACGTGCGCGAGCTGAGCACACTGCGCCAGATTTTCATGGAGAAGTCGGTGCTCGCGCCGCACACGAGCTCGGGCTCGCCGCTGCGCTTCGTGCACGAGTACTTTGAGGTGTTCCGCTACGGGATGCAGCTCCCGCCCGAGAAACGAGGCGGCACGCCGCCGAACAAGGTGATCTGCGGACAGCGCCAGATCCAGTTCATGAATGCGTTCACGAATCCAGACGTGCACTTCGGCGACGCAATAGGGCTCGCGCCGGCGATGGACCAGTGGAAGATGTACTCGAGCTTCCACGCGTCGCTCTTCCTCGAGTTCCTGTCGTTCCGCATGGACACGATCGCGAACTGCATGCGCGTGAGCACGACGGGCGTGCTGCACATGCGCTACACGCGCGAAACCGTCGCGATCTTGTTCCCGCACGCATTAGCATACGAAGCGCTCGTGGCGAAGCTAGTCGGACAGGAAGTGCACCTCAAGTACTCGGACCACTGGTATTTCGACGAGAATGGCAAAGTGGCTCGCTACGAGCTGTTTCCCGAGATGGTGCAGGCGATCTACGACGTCGTGGGCAATCTGGAGGAAGTATCGCTGCTGCTCGGCGGCGGCGCGCTCATCGAAGACCGCGCAGTGATCAAGAAAGGCGCCGCTGCACACATTGAAGAGCTACTCAGTGACGACCAGTATGAAAGCGATCAAGGCGGCGCGACCACCGCACCAAGCAACAGCAGCACACCGTCGGCGAGTTCGTCACCGCCGCCGGCCTCCATGGCGATCGAGTTTCTCTTGTCGTGATTGAGACAGTGCGCGTCAGCGGCAGCAGGAGGCAAGTGCAGTAAAGTGTTTATAATGCGAATATTTTGTCCGTCAACTAAGAAAGAAGCTTGGAAGCGTGACGTCATTGCATTCATGCGATTGATTTGTTGTGGCGGGGTTGATACATATACATATTTTTCCACTGATGTGACGTTAGGGATCATCAGCTGAACCTATTCATCTTGAAGTTTGTAAGTGGATAGAGCACTTCGCTTTTGGGGGTTTCGAAATGCTCTATTCGCACGCCATTTTCCACGGCATTCCGCCAGTTTCGCTCGTCAACTTTGGATGAGTCCCGCCTCCGAAAACCAGCTGACGCAACGCAGGATCAGAACTCAGAGCTCAGCCAGGCCAGACCAGTCAGATGATATTGTTGGTTCTGGAAGGTGTTGGCTCTGAAGGTATGGGATGATGCTGACATATGAACTGATGAGTAAAATCAGAAGCTGAAAAAGCGCGTTTCGCTTTCACGCCTGTCCAAGATGGACAGCAGCAAGCTGCTGCAAGACCTGGCCGCAGATTCTGCCAAAATATAGTTGGATTTGTAAGCATGTTGTATGTACCATCTACAGCATGATGCAAGGAATTGATGAAAATGGTGCACCCAGTCACCACCGTCAAAGCGTCGTTTACAATTGAAACGAGCTTGGGTCGGTTTCAACTACAGCAAGCAATCAAAATCAGACTTTGTATTACCTGTCCGGGGCGGGGGAAGCACGCGGCGGGGCTTTTCAAGGGCCAAACCTCGGTTGGCAAATTTGGCGACAAACTTGAAAACGACTCTCGTGGCACGCGTGGTGGTGGCTTGTAATCTAAATCAGACTCTTATCGCTTCCAGACTCTGACAAAAAGCCTCGGGCAAAATGCCTCGGGTTTCGACAACTTTCAACAACTTTCTGCACGCGCCGACACACATCTCGGGTCTCGTGGTGGATCTCAATTTCAAGGGGTTGAGTGAATTCCATCGTTGATGTTGGTATTATTGAGTTGGATACAGACCCTTCACTCACTCACTCACTCACGCACTCACTCGCTCACTCGGGTCCTCCCTGGGGAGCAGCATCTAATTGAAGAGCTCCTCGACACTCCGCTCCAATCGCTGTTTCCTGCCTGTCTCCAAAACCCAGACAACAGAAAACGCCGTCCACCGCCCGACATGGGCGGGCGGGTGCGCAATTGTGTGCAATTGCGCTGAAGGTGGGCAGTCGGTGTGGCTTCCATTTCAAAGGCATCGACCAGGTAGCCGACCTCCAGGATCGCACGGTCGATAGAATATGTGTGGATCGGACCAGTGCAGACAAATGTCCTAAGTTATTGTTTTTGCAGGAAAAGGGACAGCTTTCATTGTGTTTTTCACATTTTTTTGGCAAAAACGCGCAACAAAACAGACTTTTATTGTCGTAAATAGGCATCACATTTTTAGATAAAAGTTGGGTGTGCAGCTGGAACTGTTTTGCATCCCCAAAAGTCTCAAACAAGATTAAAAAATGGGTAGTGAGAATTGCTTTTTATTCGTAAAAACTCTGAATAGCCGTTCTGAGATGGCAATTCAAATGTTATATTTTCAAACAAGAGCCACAAACAAGAGCCACGACTGGTATGACGTACTCGTCCGACTTTCGACGGAGGGCCGTCTCCCTCATCCATGTGTATGGCATTGACGTGTCCTACATTAGCAACATCTTCGGTCCCAAACCCCGGAGTATCAGGCGTTGATACAGTCTCTTTTTGAGCGAAGGTATTGTGTGAGAGAACAAACCACCAAATCGTGCCTTCAGGTGGCCTCCTGACGTGCTGCAGCATGTCCGCAAGTACGTGCAGCACCATCCAACCTTCTACTTAGAAGAGCTGCAAGCCTTTCTGACGAAAAATTTTCCAGTACTCTCCAACACCTCGCTTTCTACGATCTGTCATGCCTTACATTTTGGCCTGGGACTTACGGAAAAGGTGATCTGTCGCGCTGCGAAAGAGAGCGTCCCTGAAGAGGTACATTCAATCATGTTGTCGTGCTTGTCAAATGAAAATCTCGGTCTAACGTGCAAACATGGTGCTCGTAGATACGAAACTACAAGCCAAGCTGCATACAATCTACTCCTACCCGGAGCAGAATATTTTCATTGATGAGACGTCGAAGGACAGACACCACACGTACCGCCGGTACGGCTGGTCTTCTCGCAACACGAAGTGCATCATAAAGTTGTCTTTCTCACGAGGAAAGCGCCGTTCTATCTTTGCTGCAGTTGACTACAGAGGAATTATGGGCTGGAAAGCAATCGAAGGCACCTTCACGCGTACGTCGTTCCACCAAGCGTTCGTCAGCAAAGTCATCCCCCTCTTGAACCCATGGCCACTCTCCAACTCGATTGTTATTTTGGAGAACGCCAAAATTTATCTCTACAAAGAACTTGAAACGGCGGTCCATCAGACTGTCGCCCGCCTGCTATTTCTGCCTCCTTACTGCCCCGAATTGAGCCCAATAGGAGCTTGCTTTGGCTCGTTGAAGAAGTGGATCCAGCGTCATGCAAATTTAGTGTTCTCGCTCTATCTAGACCAAGTCTTAGAAATTGCGATGAGAAAATGTACAATGAGAGCGTCTTCGGGCGCACTGCCAGTGTTTGGGCATTGTGGATACGAAGTTGGCAGGTTGCAAACTGCTGTGTTTGAATCGATGATCAGCTCAGATAATTAAGAAAATATATTGAGTTCATTAGCAGAATTGTTCTGACAACATCAGAGAGCGTGCTGTTTTCCAATTCCATGTGGCCGACGTCTTGGAGATCTTGTTCAGGGGCTGCAACTGGTTGGAAGCCATGATAAATGCCTTCTGTGAAGATGTCGGGCAACGGAAGCCCAAGTGCTCTCTGCAGTGATAATACCTCTACACGATATTATACCCACAAACCATTCACTTCTAATCGATTTGTACCGATCTTTGACCTTGCGTTCTGCTCGTCATCACCACTGCTACTCTGTTGCATGGCAGCATCCAGCTTCATTGCTTGCCTGGTCGTGCTGTCTGAGGAAAGGCTGACGTTGTTGACGTTTGACTGTCAGCTTGCATCGTGACGAGATGGCTCGTCGTGATGGGACCGAGCGTCATGTCGTTCTCCTGCTGAAACTATTGTACAGCAGCAGCGGCAGTGCGGATTCGTGCTGCTGTTGCGCAATGAATGCTTGGCGCAGAAGGAGTGGCGCGCGAGCTAAAGTACAGGAAGAACTCGAATTGGAAATTTTCGATGACGTCGCCGTCCCAGCTTGATTGGTCTCTTGCTGAGATACGCTTCCATCTTTGCTCTAAATGGCTCTCGAATGTCTCATCACTAATGACAGCGAAAACTGTTGAGCTGCGCTCTTGCTTTTACGAAATCCACGCAGTCGTCGTTGAAAACGAGTTGTTGCTCCGCCGCATCTTCTTCAAACAGACGAATGAACTTCGCCCGCAGCACGTTGTATCCTTCATTCACTTTGAACGAAAGAGGTCGCACATGGCCACCTCTCGATCGCTGCTCGATGCTTCCTTTCCAAATCGTCAGGGTTGCTTTTAAGTCGCAGTGGAGCGGCACACGCGGTGTATCAGGAAGAGCACTTGTCATTATCCTAAAGTACAAAATACCCATGACAAATAGCATACATGAGATCATTGTCGCAACGCTGAGAGATCATAATGAAATTCGTACCGGATTCAACTTGTTACTTGTCACGCTTATCGACGCGTCTGTCAAAAATCTCGCCAAGGGCTTGTGCCTATTTGCCCCTCAACACAGTAATTGCGCCAGTAAACTCGCCCCGGCGTGATGCTGCGCACGCAGTTCTGAAGCAAAGGGACAAAAAGCACGACACATAAACGCTCAGTATCATTTCAGATCCACCATTGATGAACACAGGTTTCACTCACCAGCAGCAAGGTTCTTGTTTTCTCTTGTTCACATAAACAAATGATGCAGCTACTTGGTCGCTCTCTTGCTCTCTATTGTAGTTTAGTCTCGCACAGCAGCAAGTCTGTCAAAGGGGGAATGCAGCACAAAATCAGACATGCCCATAAATATTCGCTGCGAGATGATGTTTATCTCACCGTTCTCGCTCAGAGCACACACACACGACACTTCCTCTCCCCAGCCGCTCTGCAGAAGTGTCTTCTACCACAGGTAGCAGCTACACTGCATTGTAGCAGACATAACACGAACACTCAGCTCAATGACCACGCCAAATATATTGTGCAACCTCACTTACAGCAGGCGTAGTGCAGGAAGTAAGCGGCTGCAACTGATTCGTCGCTGCTCACGCGCTAACGCCAACGACGCTCTTCTCAATCGCTCAGTTGTTTGCAGACGCGTCTAGCAGCGCTATATTTCTTCTTCTATATACGCACACACAAGCAAGCCAAGAGCAAACATGTAATGAGAACGCGAGCAAACAAACAAGTTTGATACACACAGCGTACCAATCGGAGCGCGCTCGGCGCCGTCACGGAGGTTCTAAGCTGCTGGTTCTTCTCACGGTCATCTGCGTGTTGCTGGCAAGAAAGAGCGTGCAATCGAAGGATTGACAGCCGCCGCCTCACTGGTGGTCTTGATGAATGGTGTGGACGTTGAGGAGAAGGGACGCTGTCACTTTACCTTCGAGAACAAATAAAAAGAATTATCAAGTTGTACAATATCGTATCATGTCGCTTTTGGAAAGCTTCCGAACTGTTGCAGTTATCTGAGACCTGGCATTCTCTAAAATACAGCTTGGTTTGGCAGTTAAATTAGTTTGATCGAACTCAAATCCGATTTATAGCTCAAAAGAGGGCAAAGGAACTGCAAAGGACAAACTTAGTACTCATTATTTCTGAGGTTAATTCTCACCCTCGCTCGTCTTTTTATCCAAAATGATCAAGCGTTTCCACATGTTTCCCCGTCGTCACCTGAAACCTCGCTAAAAAGGCTTTCTAACCTCCACATCTTTCTATCCCTGCTATAACTGATTGACAAAGATTGGGTTTAATACCAAAACTCAGCTGTGCCAATTGATATTTGTTTACAAGCTCGCAATTCCCCATTCGTAACCATTTCCCATCCTAAAAGTGACGTAAAACGCACTGCTGGAATTATCTCATTTCGACCAGTTTAAAAATGGAAATTCACACATACGCAACGACCCTTTTCGAGGCAAAGCAAGGACGACGAGCAAGAGAGCGAGTGAGCGAGAGAACACTATTGAACAAGCTCCGAGCCGAGAACCACACGCACGCGTGAAGGAAAATAATTCAGCCGGCGATAAAAACGATGGATCGCCTGCGCTACGACGATGACGTCCACGACACCAACGCCGACGGCTACGAGTACGAGTACGACGACCGTGAGCAGCTTCACCGCAGCAGTGGCGACTTCGCCACGCCGCCGCTCCGGTCGATCGACGATGCGGCGCTGGCGCGCATACTGCTGCTGCGTTCGCCCGAGGACGTCGTGCGCCGCGTCGTGCAGGCATCGTGCGCCAAGCAGGCGAACCGCCTGCTCACGATCCGCAAGAACAACTCGGAGCGCGCGCGCCGCTACCGCAAGCGTAAGAAAGAGCGCGTCGGCAACACGATGGAGGAGGTCGAGGCGCTGCGCGTGCTCGTGGCCGAGCTCTGCGCGCGCAAGCGGCTGCACGAAGAGCGCCAGCTCGCCGCGCCGTTCACGGCCTCCCAGCTCGCGGTCAGGATGGTGCAGGAGTACTTTGCCGTGTTCCGCTACGGTATGCAGATGCCGCCGGGCTCGCGCGCAGGCGGTAGCCCTGCGAACGTGTCTCCTCGGTATTCTGGTGGTGTGGCTGTCTGTTCACGAAGGCAGGAGGCGTTTCTCGAGAACATGACGCACCCCGAAGTGGTGTTTGGCGGTTTCGTCGGCGTGCATCCGCTGATCGACCAGTGGAAGAAGTACTCGCACTTCCACACGTCCGTGCGGCTCGAGTTCGGCTCGTTCCGCATGACGACGTTCGATAGCTGCCCGATCATCTCGACCACGGGCGTGCTGCATCTGCGCTACTCGCGTACGACCATGGAGAAGCTCTTCCCGCACACGCTCTACAACGAAGAGCTCGTGCAGAAGATGGTCGGCAAGGAGGTGCACTTGCGGTACAGCGACCACTTTTACTTCAACGAGCAGGGCAAGATGATCCGGTACGAGCTCGTACCGGACCTCGTGAGCGCGCTGCACGAGGCCGTGGGCAGTCTGCGAGACGTCGCGCAGCTTCTCGGTGGCGCGCTGATCGAACAGGACGCCGTAATCAAGCAGGACTTGCTCGACGAGACCGAACCAGGGGCCGCGTCCTCGCCATCGCCGCTGCCGATCATGGACATCGAGTTCATTCTGTCGTGACCAGGGAGGAAGTGGCTAGAGACAGCAAGGCACGAGAGAGAGAAAGAGAGCGAACGAGCGTGTGGGCATGTGAGTACGTACAACTAGGTGATTTTATCTATGATTTTTTATATAACAGCAGTGCATATACAATACGTTATCTATCGATCCCGTGGCTGGCTGGTTCATTTACCATTGACATGGACGGATCCCCATCGAATGGAGGCGTATGGAAGATCGACCGCCTTACACCCCAACACATTCGATCAACAGCGAGAGCGTACTGTACAGTGTACCGTCACAAGAAGGACCATCCGTCGCTGGTCGCGTTCATCGCCCGTCGTCAATACCGCGAAATGTGTGACGTCACGGAGCGAGCGAGCTTTTCGCGTCACGCGTTATCCGCCGCCGAGCTCCTCTCTTGTTTGTCATCGACCATCATCAATCATCATGGGGATTACATAGTTTGCAACTGCAATTGGCGACAAGACAGACACAGAAGCGCATGCAGGCAATGGTCCTTCCGAGCCAGCCCCACAAAGCGGCACGTGCATGGATATACTTATCTATCCATTGATCTATCGGCCAGTGCTCACAGAAAGCATGGAGGTTATAATAGTGGTAGGGACTGCAGAGTGGCCGTGTGGTGCTGGTTATTTTCACAGGAGGCTGTCGCTCGCAGTGGTAGCACACCAAGTTGTGTCTTTGTGCGCGCGCAGATAATGAGCTCGCTCATTATTGTTCTCCAGGAGCTGTAAACTTGAACCCACTTGAGAGATATGTAAGAAGATAGATCCTCCCTCTAAGGGTTCACCTCCTCACTAGATCCGTCTCGGTTCAGCAGGAAGAGTGATGAGTTCAACAGAGGTTGCCAGTTGAAGCCGCACACGTCAGCTTCCCCTTTCTCTGTCGTCAGCCACGATGACGAGCCTGAGAAGATTCATGTGTGTGTGTGATATCAGAGGAAACAATTTGGTATGCGCAATGCACATTTGGAAGCATGAATGGAAGCTCGCTTGAGAAGCAGCTTGCTGACCAAATGTGTCATCAAAGCTTCCGGCCACCAGCAGCCGGGTGAGTAATTGGAGAATCAGCCTGTCGCCTTCTCCACACAAATCCAATACAAAAAACTGGACCTCCAAGAAGTGGGATCTCAGATACCACTCTAATATACTATACTCAACCAATCATTCTTAATAAAAATTATTTTTCACGCATATGATTGGTTGAAATATTTCGAACAATGGGGGTATCTCCCATCCTCAATTGGCGGGCTATGACAATGTCCGGGCCATCTTGCCTGCCCGTATGTGTATGACAATGTTCTTCACATTGTCACAAACCTCGAATTTCTCGACCTAACTAACCCCACTTCCAGGAAGTGCTTTCGTTTGAAGTCGCCCAGTGTTACCCAGAAAGAATTTGCAGCCATCCACACCCAAACTAAGAGCAAAATGGGCCACGACACGTCACAACACGATTGTAGGCACTTGACCACCCAGCACCCATAAACACGCCAGCCGCTGACACTCGTCACCCAAACTGCACAAAGCATCATGCATCATGCATATTGATCAGTGTTGGTTGACGACTGAGCCTACTGAACAGCACACTAATAATGAGTTTCATTGTGTCTCCAACCACGTGTAATTGGTCTTGCTGGACAGTCTTGCTGTGGCGATGGCATCATGGTTCTCCTTCTCTTCTATACTATACTCTCTATGTATTCCTGCCTCTCCCTACCTCTGAACAAGAAGTAACACGTGCCTGCACTCCATCAAGCAGTTGCTAGTCTGAATGAAACATGGTGCTACAGCTTTCTCGGTGACGCGCAGATCGAGCAGGTTGCTGAGATCAAGCAGCAGGGCATGCTCGATGAGACCGAAATGGTAATACAGGGGAGAGGGGGGATGTACAGTAGCCATCCACGACAAGAAGGGCCCTCATCTCTGATCAGGCGTTCATCATCAACTGCGAAATGCGTGACGACTATTGTAGCGTTATCAATTGAGATGAGTTCCTCTCAGTTTGTTATACATGTTATTCAATCCATCCCTGAGAATGACGGCAGGACAAAGCCACAAATCGGATCTGCTCGCGTAAATATAGAGAATGCAGCGAAAGCCTGGAGAATGGCGCGAAAATAGTGTTGTGTCTTTCTCTGTGCTGTGCACGCCAAGCTAGTCTAAGATCGAGTGTGCCGGTGTTTATGTTGGCTGGGAAAATATGCGCAAGCCGTCTCGTTGGGTCCTCGGTTCAGTCAGAGAAGAGACGAGACGAGGTGTCGCGGGTTAATATTGCCTCATCGGAGCCTCACGCCAACGGCATCGACGAGATGACGAACAAAATGGGAGATCTGGTCTCAAGAAAGACCTGCCGCCATCAAAGCATATGTGTGCGTTCGTCGCTGTCACGCTGTGGTTGGTGGCAATCCGCACGGCAAAAGCTGTTTTGTGCGTGCAATTGGGCGCATGAAGATGGAGTCATGAGGGCTGGCGCGTATGTATCGGCGAGGCAAGCTCAGGCTCAAGCTCAAAACGCGAAATCTTTGTTATTATTATGGTGATGATCGCGCACACGTGTGCGTTGTGGTCTTCTTTCTTCACCAGTCATCACGGTCGAGCAAGATCTCTTCATGTGTGGACCACATACCGGTTGTAATTTAAATAAAATACCAACATTAGAGTTCTCCAACTCGGTCTACTGACTTGTACGTGGATGTAGACATCTTGATTTCAGTAAGCGTTTGCCTCTCTAATTCGGCTACCGGCGATGCCAGAACATACTGAAATCAAGATCTGCATTACATCAGGTGATCAGATCCTTCAACGAAAACGCGAGAAAATGCCACCTTGTCTGACGAAACGAAACGAGCATAGAAGGGACAAATTGTAGGTAGCGACGAGTCAGTGACGACAGGGCTCAATTTTATTTTATATTGTATTTTTATTTGAAGCGACTTTTCTGGTTATTTGATTTCTTTTTGTCTTGAACGTTCGTTGTGATAGCGGGTGACCGTATCTCGAGTGAAAGCGTTTTCCGTGTGTCTATGAAGGCATGCGCGTGTGTTTGTTGCTCGTTCTTTTGCTCGATTTTAGCTCAATAAAAACGCGTTCTGGATTTTGCAAAACCGAAAAGTCGGGCGCGCGTTTTTCATAAAAATAGCTTTTAGCGTTGTTCTGGCACGTTTCAGCTGCTTTCTCTCTGTAGGATTCCAGTCAATCAGAGGCGTCCGACAAACTGCATTCCGATTGGCTAGAATGGGAGAAAGGGCGTTGACATTCCCTCTGTCGTGCCAAAAAGTGTTTATGCAGTTGGTGAGATGTGTCCTGTTGTAGATATGGTGCTGTGAGTTTTCCGTGTTTTGTGCGAGTTTGTTGGGCGAGCGTGCGACTTGGAGAAACGAGCTCCGCATTAGCGCATTTGCTGCGTCCTACACGAGCGCCAGACTAGCAGCCACAGGCGGAGGACGGCGAGCATGACGACGACCAGCGTGCACGCGCCCGCCCGACAGCAGCAGCGCTCCGGCCCCAGCGGCGGCAGCCTCACCGCGCGGCGCCTGCCGTTGTCACCGTCGCCAAGTGAGTCCTTCAGCTCGTCTGCGTCCGACAACCAGGACGACCAAGACCAGCAGCAGCAAGCGGGCGGGGGCGTGATGGTGGTCAAGAAGAAAACGAACAGCGACCGCGGCAAGGAGTTCCGCGCGAAGCGCAAGAAGTATGAGGCCGCGCTCTCGGGCATCGTGGACGCGCTGCGTCACGAGGTGGACGACCTGCATTTTCTGTACGACGTGCGCAAGGAGAAGGTGTTCAAGACCCGCAACAGCCCCGCCGGCTCGCTCGCGCTGCTCTGTCGGCAGTACTTTGCGTTCTTCCAGGTGGGGATCCCGAACG
This sequence comes from Globisporangium abappressorium, assembly GCA_023334355.1. NCBI lineage: Eukaryota > Oomycota > Peronosporomycetes > Pythiales > Pythiaceae > Globisporangium > Globisporangium abappressorium. Next base: position 14,899 of record JAASGV010000798.1, read on the forward strand.
TCGTGAGCTCGGGCCGCAAGCGACTGCCGATGGGCCACGAAGACCCCGCTGCCTTTGAAGAGCGCCAGGTCGCGTTCCTCCACCACGCAATGCACCCGGACATGCGCATGGGCGACCAGACCGGCGTCGAGGCCATTCACGACCAGTGGAAGCGCTACACATCCTATCACGCGAAGCTGCACGTCGACGTTCTCAACGTCGAGGTCTCTGGCCCCGAAGAGAACCCCATCGTGATCGTGACGTCGAACCTGCACGTGCGACTCTCGCGTGAGACGTTCATCAACGTGTTCCCGCACGTCGCAGACAACGAGGAGCTCATCCAGCGGCTCATCGGCAAGGACGTGACGTATCGCGGCGTGAACCAGTACGAGTTCAGTGAGAACGGGCAGATCTTGATCTACGACTCGAACGTGGACTTTGTTAACGCTTTCCTGCAAGCCGGCGCGAGCTTCGAAGACATTGCGCTGCTAATGAACCAGGCGCTGATCGCCCACCGCGCGATGCTGGGCGAAGAGGACAGCTCAAAGGACTACAGCCCCAGCAGTCCGGACAATGGGCACGGAATCATGACGGCGGTCGAGGAGGAGGAGGAGTACACACAACAACCAGTGGAGCCAGAATGGCGATCGCCCCCGCGACACGTGTTTGAGATCCTTTCGGAAGAGGACGATGATGAAGAAGAAAAAGAAGGAGGAGGGTATGAAGACCGCCAGCGGACACAACAGGCGCTGGATCTCCATGAGCCTTGGCAAGAGGAAGGTAGGCAGCAGCCAGCGAAACGGGACGAGAGAGAAGCGGCATCCCCAGAGATAGAGGAGGCGGGGGGCTCGCCGCAGCCGTCGAGTCGCTTGGATATTAGCTTTCTGCTCTGCTGAGCAGAGCAGAAAGACCACATGAAGTGAGAAGAGAGAGAGAGAGGGGGAAGGAAGGAAGGAATTAACGAAAGCTGCATGTTTTTATAATAATTTGGTGTGAAAATGAACTGCCGGTAATAAAATAAGGAAATGAGATTGAAAGAGTATGTTTTTCGGTTCGTTCTTTTTGAAACTGTAGCGGCCATGCGATGGATGGAGGACAACGACAGGATTTCTGAAAGGTGGTGCTACAGCTCAAACGCCGTTCGAAAATGGAGTTGAACAAACACGCCAAATTCATCATGTTTGTTTGGTGGCAGGAGTGGAGGGAGCATGAAGTCGCCTAATAGCCATTAAACTCATCAGAAGACCACACATTAGACTCATCAGAAGACCACAACTTTTATCGCTCACAACTCACACGCTCGTTCGAAAAGTTGCGATTGGAAGATTGATGAACTCGCGCAAGTGCTGGAGTGAGTGATTTGTATCAAGTCGCACATCTTCGATTTCCTCAGCTTCCTCATTTCTGAACCCATCGGATATTTTTTGGCATCAAGTGCAATTGGCTCCACCACCCAACATTCGTTCTCTCTTCTTCGCTACCTTCCTACTCCAAAGCTTAAGCCAAATGACTCGATCACCACGAACACAATCAGATTCGCCATGGAGGAACCAGAGTGTAGCTCAGACGTCGAGCCAGACAAAAAGCGAAAACGGAATCCTGAATACTGAGAGCGCAGGAAGCTCCGGGCAACAGAGACGACGACAGCGATCAAGAGAGGGCTCGCGAGGCTCAGCAAGGACAAGAACATGACCTTGTTGCTCGAGATGTACGTCGTGGTGGCAAGCCGTATCGCGTGCGAGGCCTTGCTGCTTGCCACATTGCACGTGACCAGACTCATGAGCGAGAACAAAGCAGTCCCCCCTCTCACGCAGACGTTTTTCAGCCGCTGCCTCGCGTCGATCGCCAACTTGGGCACTGGTCGCACGATCAGAGCGAAAGATAACGATCTGTTCGAGAGCGCTCAGGTCTACTCGTTGCTGCTGCCTGAAAGCTACGAGCCGATCGATCGCACCCCATCGCTAGCTGTCGTCCTAGAGAACATAGCGCAGCAAACGCACGAGAACTTCGCAGTCAGCATCTCCGTCAACTTCTTCAGTCGCGTTGGGCGGTGATTCAGACTCAAGATCCAAGAATGATCATCTAGGATTGCCACGACTTACTTCAGCAATTACGAA
>JAASGV010000799.1:0-16961 GCA_023334355.1 Globisporangium abappressorium
AATACGGGTCTATGTCCAAGTGACTTAAGGTTGCCTGTCAGTGGAAGCGGCGTGATTACCGTGGACGCACTTGCTGATTATACCAAACTGCTCTATTACCAAATGAGCCCCTTCCTCTTATTAATTTCCACTTGTATTCAATCAGAACTTGTGGCTGTGTGTGTGCTTTGTTTCATGATGTTGGCCATCCGATTGTGTCCATCGAGATGCGACATTGAAGGACAGCGGAATGGACATACAGTAGTGACACACTCGGTGTGTGCTGCACTATGCATAGACAACGAACTCCAAGTGCGATTCGTATCGTTTGGTGTCAAGTGGTCAGACATTCAGGAAACAGTCTGTCAATCAATCGCCTTGGTCTTTTTTTATGGAGGACCTGGTACGTGAGCAATTTGGCCATTTGGTTGTACTCATGATCTACATGTAGATTATAAGACGAGATTGTCAACAAACCGCTGACGGACTCTGAATTCACATCACCGAGCTCTGAACTCTGTTGTTGCTCTTCCTTGGAACCCATTTTTGACGGCATCACACTGATTGACTGGTGCCAACCTTCTTGAATGCAACAGAGCCATTTGTTGTGTTGTCTTTGTTTTGAATTTTATACATGAACGCTGTCAATATGGAGTGACAAGAGCAAAAAAGAAAGGCATGCCGCGCAATACACTGGCATGCGCGATACATTACATCGCGGCGAGAACAAACTGGGATCAAGCTCACGCGCCCACTCCCTAGAAGAGAGCGAGGGCAACGGCTCCAATCGCGAGCGCGGCGGAAGCAAAAGTTGAGGCGTGCTTCACGGCGCTGCTCTTGAGGTCGTCGACTTTGATGTTGTCGCTGTCGCCGCCGGAGCCCGAGCTCTCACCCGAAGCTGGCGCAGGCGTTGGCGCCTGAGTGGGCTTGATCAATGTCGGGTACTTAAAGTCCGATGGCGCGACCTCGCAGCCGTCGCCCGCAGCCGAGCACACTTCACAGACCTGCGCGTACAGCGTGCGACGGCAGCCGTTGGCGGCAGTCGCGCACTTCTCGCTGTTCTCGTAGCACTTTGGGTTCGCCTTGGCAAGGTTCGAGATCGTTGGGAGCGCCGTCATCGTTCCGACCTTGGCGTTCGGCGCCAGCTTGTTGTACATGGTCACCATGTCCGTAGCACGCTGTGAGTTCGCCTTCTCGTCGCCCGGGTTCTCCCAGAACTTGAGTGAGTCCTTCACCGTGAAGCCGCTTCCCGTGTTCGTCGCGTCGAACTCAACGCCGCCGTCGTTGCAAAACTCGGTGTAGTTCGCGTACGTGACGCCAGCCTTGTTCTTCATGCTCGTGATGCCGACGAGGTCGTCGATGTTGAGGTACCCGAGGATCTTGTACGAGAACGAGCACTTGTCGCCGTCAGGGGCGGTGCCCATTGGACAGAGACCGCCAGAGTGCTCAGCACGGCACTCATCGGTCTTTCCGGCGCGGAGCTGGTCGGCGCAACTGCCCGGGAACGAGAACCAGTAGTTGCCTGGGTATGGCGCGCGTGGGTCCGACGCCTTCAGCTCCGTGCCGACACTTGGACCAAGTTCAAGCTCGCCGTCAAGTCCATAGTACTGCTTGCACTCCTTGGAGAGATCGGAGCCTTCATCGGTGCATTTGCCGCCGTCCATCGCAACGAAACCAGTGTACTCGACTGGGTCGTGCGACTGCGACTCGGCGATCGCGTACGTCGGCTGCACGATGCTCATCTCGTAGAACACCACGTACTGCATCTTGTTCTTGCGCTCGCACTTGACGCTCTGCTCGTTCACGTTGATACCTTCGGCTTGGACGAACATGAGCGCGCCTTCGACACTCGCAGTGTTGACCGTGTCCATCGCGCCGCGGTACTTCTCCTCGGCGGTCTTGCCGTACATGGAGAGCCACGCCTTGGACGTGGCGTCCCAGACGGGGGCGTCACCCTGCACGCGCGCCTGGACGGACGTGACCTGTTTCATGTGCCAGGTGTTCGGGTTGGTCGCGTCGCCGGCGCTGGCGCTGGAGCCGCTGGTGCTGGCCGCGGTCGTGTCCGCCGCCTTGACGGTGCCCACCTTGAGGTGGAAGTGCGCGGCGTCGCCCACCGAGAGCGCAGTGGCCATGAGCGCGCTGATGACCGTGAACTGGCGCAGCATGCTGTCTGTCTGGTTGCTGTTCTTCTTCTGTCGGGGGCGGGGCGGAGCGGGTGCGCGATGGAGGGCGGATTCGAGAGTGAGTGGGTGAGTGGGTGAGTTGAGTGGGCTGTCCGTTCAAACAGCAACATGGGGAGCGCTTGCTTTCGGGTTGGCACTGCTTGCTGGATTTGATTGAGTTGGATTTGGGAGCCTGATATTTTCTGTTTTGGGAGATTTGCCAGGCGATATCCTGGTTCTGCCCTAGTTTAAGATGTAAAATGTCGCGTTCCAGCCAAAACTTGGAAGGTGTGGTCCTGCAATAGGGTGGCAAATAGACTAGGTGTGTAATCAAACGGATTTTCCACAGGTCGGTCGGTCGGTTGGAAAACAGGGTGGGTGCGGAATGTTGAGCTCTCTCAATTGCTCTCTCTTCCGTCGGCTCTCCACATCGCAGGGTCTTGGTGCTACATTTGCTTCGAAGGAGAACTCAGCGTCAGCACAAATTTCGGCAAGCGGCAGAGGACACCATGTGTCCATGTGAATGGCTGTTTACCACTCGCGGCCAGCACAATCACTGAGGCGAGTGTCAGTCACTCCACAATCTCGCAGTTGTGAATTTTAGGGGTGTCGTAGCCCTTCGCGAATGAAAGGGTCACCGTGTACTGTTCTGCACGAATGGGTTCAAAAGAAAACGAGTGTCTGAAACTCTAGGATAGGACCACCACCATGGATAATCAAACTACCGGTAGATGCCTTGATGCATTTGTGTAGACCAATTAATTATCCAGGGTATGCAGCAATATTCGCAACGCTGCGAATGAGAACACAGCGAGTGAGGGTGAACTTGGCGTCGGAACAGTTTTTCAGGCGGCAGAGGACACCAACCAGTGTACAATTCCATGCATGGAGTGCAGTTTGGGGTTCTGCAAGCGCAATCATTGTACTTACACTACTGCCACGCGACGCTCTCTCTCTATGAGTACCAAGTTGGCATTGCCGTGGGTTTCTTTCTCCCTGGAATGGTGTGCCATAATCGCCGACTCGAAGTACCCCATTACGAACAACATCGCTGAATACTGAAGTCTGCTTCTCGATCTCCAAGCTGCACGCAACTTCAACTGGGTCCCACTGCATGCAGTGGGGACAGTGCTCTAATCAACTGAGCCACCATCGACCACCGCGCTGTCAACATCTACTTCCTCAATAGGAGGACAATTGCAAACGGCCTCGGAATACTCTCATGAACGTACCATCTTGGCAATTTCAGCAAGATGGCCGACAAGTCTGCAATGCATTATTATTAACAGAAGCATTGAACCGCTTGGCTCGTCTTAATCACGAATGGAGCTTAAATTTGAGTTAAAAGTGATGTGGACCACGTATTGAGATGTTCAGCCCAAACAATATCTCGTATCTCAGTGTTATCAGTAGATTATGTGGTTTTTGGGTTTAACCCGCGAGGTCTTTTTTGAAAAAATATTTGAAAAACACAATAGGGTTAGGCTGTCGAAAATGTCCGAGTTTTGTCTTGACAAGCGAGTTTGCGGGCTCTTGTGCGGGGGAGAGTCGCTTGGAAGCCAAGATTTCGTTTGGATCGCGACTTTTCGTCTCTTCTTCATCCCCCGAACCGCGCCCGTTTAGCACTGGCGGCGGCGATTGCAAACAAGAGTTTGTAAGATCACACCAGAAAGATGGCAACGGAGAACGCTTTGATTAAGAATCAGGAGCTCTTGGTAAGACCAGCGATTTGGTAACGTTAGCTCCAATTGATGGCTTGGTACTCCACGCCGACTCTCGGATCCGGATCGAGGGAAAGTCTGAACAAAGCGAAGTCCTGAATGAAGGAAACTACACAACCGGAAGAGCGTTAGAGCAAAAGCCCTCGACAACCACTCAACCTTGATACACTCACTCGCAAAGTTCAGCCCATTGACAACCAAAAGGCTCTCCTTGTTGTTCTCCACCACATTCCACGACCAGTTGAAGGATCCTGCACAGGGACTGTTAGTGTCAGATGCAAAAAGTGAGGTCTGATCGTACGTACCGGTCAGGAGAGTGTAGTTGTTCAGGATCCAAGTCTGCACATAATAGGCAAAAAGGGAGTTGCAGTCAAGGATCATAACATAATATGCACAAAGGTGAGTTGCAGTCAAGGATCGTGGCGTTTCAGATACAACCGACCCTCTCGTGCATGAGCGAGATTGTTGAGAGGCGCACATCCACACCCTTCGCGATCAACATGGGAATCTGGGACTCTGGGCGCCGAGCTTGTTTCGTGTCTGCAATGATGCGCACAGTAACGTACCGAGCTTTCGCGAGAAGAACCATGTTCGCAAGCTAGATAACAGACCACCTCACTGTTAGTCACTGCGCCACAAACGGAGAAGGCTGTAAAATGCAAACTCACCAATTCATTCGTGAAGGAGAAGATGCAGATGCCCATCGACGATTTTGCTTCTCCCAGAACCTTTGCAAGTCTGCAAAAGGGTTGTTGTCCCCACTTGTCAGGAAACCGAAGCACGCAACGCAAGCCGAGTCCTACGTTGTCAATCAATCCAGCGGCCTTCAACTCTTCGTACGTCATCGGGCAGTGCATTGCATAGAAGGGACTGGCGCGGAGCCGCTTGGTTAGAGTTTGGTAATTAAGTCCGAGTTCGCAGGCAGCAGCAGCTCTGTTGGATTCACTCGCAATAAGTCGAGTTGCTTCATCGACCGCCTCCTGGGACATCGATTCGTGAGAGCGCTTGGTTCCGGATGGGGAGCCTGGCGTTTGCATGAGGTCTGGCGAAAACGGAAACGCGGAAACCTGGCAGACCTCATTTTCTTCGCAGCGTGCACTGCATGCAGATGAGAGTGGTTCACAGTGTAAGACCATGCGTGCACTGCGTATAGATGATATCACTTCGCGCCAGCAGAAGATCTCATGCGCAAGTGTTCACTTTTGCGAGCAACCGCACCACATACACACTTCAAAGACGGGCTCCGAAGCGTGAAGGTGTACTCGCTCATCCATTTTGAACCTGGGCAAAGCTGATGAGGAACTGTTCAATGGCTATATGGGGGTCCGATAAAATTTTGTGAAGAGGTGGACACCCGATTTGTCCGTTCACTCGCGTGTGTGCAATCTCATATATATACAGTATACAGTGTTTTAGCCTTGCTCGAGGGCGAAGACATATTGCGTATCCACACGACTTGACTCCAGCAGCGTGAATTGATTCTCTCTTGCTGATGCTCAAACGCAGGCACTGAGACTAATACACACACGCCCCTTTTCAAGCGCCTCTTTCATTTCATTTCAGCGCCACTAACAAGACAGAACTTGTTCTGCTGGTGGAGTTTGGATTGTCCTCTGTTGAGAGTTGAGGCAATTTGCTTGTCTGATTTTCCACTATCTCGCTCGAAGATACAGAAGTTCGTCTCGGCTTCGCAGAAGCGGTCTCACGACTGGTCAATCAGCTCGCATGGACCAGCTGGAAGCACGTTGAACGAACCCACAACAACAACATGGCCGAGCTTCTGGCGATCATTGCAATGAACACACTAGGCACGGGGATGCTAACAGACGCGGCAACAGCGATAGACAAGATCCGAGTCCGGCAAGTTCAGGAGTTTCATCATATGCACGATTCGCAGTCAATGAATGATTCATGTGATCATTCAGTTCCAGGTGAGACAGTTGTGGAAAGAGACTCTAAACTTAGGATACGACTCAATACTCCACTTCACAGCGAGGACTTGTGCGTATCCGTGCATTTGACCTGGCCCCCTCCCCCAGTGAGTCGAGGTTTTTTGCTATCGTGCGCATCGCAGCATTTGATGAGCGACGCATCAGCGAAGGCGTCAATTCTTACGACACATTCTTGTTGTGCATACATGTACCGAATTACAGTAGCAACTATGGAAGATCTTTCTCGCGCAAGCTCGACCACTCCCGACAATTAGTTACAAACGACACACCTGTCACCAAGGCTTTGTTATAATAGATTGGTTTTATTGACAAAATAGACAGTTTGTGGTCCCATTTCCGTCTGACCGCCTGTTTTTGTGAACACTCGATCACCATATCAAATGCCGCTAATGTGTTTTCTACGCAGACTTTGCTAACCTCAACAGTTATCATTGGTATACTAAACCCAAGCTAAATAATCGATACTTGATATCACTAAAATCTCCTGTTGTCACCTTGCCCCGTGTTCAATCAATGAAGAGTTGGCTTCACTTCTGCCACTCTCGCCATCGAGCCAGATGGTTCACAGGCAGCGTGTCAAAGGGCAGTGATCGGGTCCACCTCTGGGTCCGCCGCGCCTCTGCATGCACTTCCCTCGCGCCACCTGACGGAGCTCTTCATTGCCGCACTCGCTCTCTCCAGCACACTCGCTCACACTCCCCAGTCGGAGTACACCAGCAATTTCATTAGCAGCGCACGCACCAGTCGTCCCGCCCTTCTGCGCGAAATTAACCCCCACACAAGACAGCCTCCCTACCATGCTGCGCCTCAATTCTATGGTGTTTAGTGCACTGCTGCTCGCCGCGTTCGTAGCCAACCACAATGCCGCAGACGCGCAGGGCGTGACGCTCACAGGCACGAGCTCGCTGACGTTCGCGGACGTGGACCTCGTGGAGAGCGGCGCCGGCAGCAGCTCCAGCGAGTCGGACACGGCGGGCAACGGCGGCAGCTCCAACGACGCTTCCTCCACGCCCACGCCCACCACCAAGGTGCCTGCAACGACCAAGAAGCCCACGACCAGCAAGACCAAGGCCCCCAGCAAGACCAAGGCTGCCACCACAACGTGGCAGATGAAGACCGTGACGTCCATCATCGCGCGCGTGCAGTCGGACGAACCGCTCTGGGACGACGACCACGGTGCGTACGTGTCCAAGTTCGGCAGTACGTTCGAGGAGAAGCACCGCGGCACGCTGGACACGGTCAACCTGGCGAGTGTGGAAGGTGCACTCATGTACGTGCAGGCCGAGGGCATCAACGTGAACGAGCAGAGCGTCAAGTGCGAGCGCAAGAACAAGATGGAGTACGTGGTGTTCTACGAAATGCAGATCGCGCAGACGACCAACTCAGTGGCGCAGTACCAGGCGTACTCGTCCACGATCGAGTACTGTCCGTATGTGGCCATGGATGTGAACCGGTGCACGCCCACGAGCGGCGAGAAGCTGCCCAAGGAGTGCAACCAGTTCAACGGCCTGAACGGCGAGCCGAACCTCGGACCCTGCGTCGGCAGCGAGAGCAAGGAGTCCGACTTCCGCGCGCCGTACCCGAACACGTACTGGTTCTCGTTCCCCAACAGCTGTCCCGGCACGACGCGTACAGAGAAGACGGACAAGTGCCGCGCCGCGCAACCGGGTGGATTGTGTCCGTTCGGCAGCTCGCCCGACGGACTCGCGTGCACGTTCGCGTACAAGGTGCTCGGGTACATCAAGCTGGACGACCTCGTGGGCATCACGGCGCTCACGAACAAGAAGACGGGCGACAAGTACGCGAGTCTGAAAGAATTCTGCGAAGCGGGCGGCGTCGAGTTTGACGCCGAGAACGAACAGGGCTCGCAGAAGCTCACAGTGAACACCGCGCTGCCATTCTGGAAGGACCCGACGAACCCCAAGGCGAACCAGGCGCGCTTCCAGAAGATGGTCACGCTCTACAACAAGATGGTCAAGCAGAACGCGGCGACCATGGCCGCACTGCCGAGCGTTGCGCAGCTGCAGAATGCGAACCCGCCCTGCTACGAGAATAACATCCAGTGCGCCACGGCGCAGTACGGCTGCAAGCGCGTCAACTACTACCAGGTGTGTGAGATCTGCGAGAGCGACGCGGACGCTTCGTGCGTGGTGGCGCCTGAGGGCTTCTCGTTCCCCAAACTTGCGGTGGACGAGAACTTCAAGCTCGACCCGAGCGGTGCCTCCGGCAGCGGCAAGTTCCTGGACAAGAACAACTCCACGTCAGGCTCCGAGGAAGAGGAAGCCCTAGGCCAAGGCTCGGAGGAATCCGGAGTCGCGATCCTCAACGACAGGGACGGCAGCGACGATCTGACGTATGAAGACACGCCTGCGCCGACTCCCACAGCTACCGAAGCCTCGAAGAGAACCACGAGCGCTGCTGTTTCGGCTGGAGCTTCATCTTTGGTTCTCCTGATCGCTGGGTCGATGGCGATGAGTCTGCTGCTGGCAGCGAGCGACACCATGTAAGCCTCGATAGGAAGGGGACAAATCCATTCCCCTTGTGCAGAAATTGGGAATATTCGTGAAAGTACTCCATCTAGCCCCTCCTCACTATCTACGCGTGCGTATGTGTGTGAGAGAGAGACTTTGGAAGTAGGGCGGAAGAGATAGAGCCATTGAGATAGAGATGGCGTGTCAGTATGTGTGAGTGTGGTTGGTAAACGAAAATGCAAGAAAGCTTCGATGTTCAAGTTGCAAAAGGAGATTGCGGACCTGGACTCAGAGCTGATTCAGTCATTCGCGAGCTCAGATCATGCTCATCAAGCCAAAGCGTCCTGATACTTGCTGATCTGGTGGTCAAAGCCGAAGCTCAATTTATAGCCGCTAAGAATACACGAGTTGCTCTTCGTTTAGCCTCATGCCACCCAGCCCAGCACAGCACTCTTCGTCTGAGCTCCCGCCCCCGTCATATACGACACATACGCAGCTCTTCCAGCGCCGTCACACAAGTCTGTCGTCAAGGCAACCTCAGGTCACCTCCAGGGCGTGCTTAATACCTGAGCACTAGTGAGGCTTGCCTGAGTCTGCACTTGCATGCTCCGCCGCTCAGAATGCAGAGCCACCTCGCGCCGTCTGTGACTCCACGTCCAATCAAGAAAGGTGCCAACAATATCAACAGCAGCAGCAACAACAATAGACCTGGGAAGCCTCTCGGGTCGCCTGCGTCACGCGCTGGACGAACGTACACGCCCAGCGTCTCGCCCGTCAAACCTCCGCAGCATGGGGGTCTCAGCAACCCGTTCGCACTCGGCTTTGATTCGAATAGTCCGAATAGCAAAGCCGACACTGAGCTCATTCGCCCGGCCGAAGCGCCGTCTTCGCCGCCCAAGTACCCGCCAGGGCTGCGCAAGAAGCCGATCATCCTCAGTGGCGACATCCGGAACCTGGACAGCAACTTTGACATCGCGATGAGCAAAGTGCAGGTCACACTGCCGCACATGGTGTCGGCGTTCGCGCGCTACGGCATCGCGGTCGCGGACGACGAGGTGCAGACGCTGCTCTACGAGTACGAGGAGAACAACGACACGGGGCTCGCGTACGACGCGTTCGTGGACGAGCTCGTGCAGCTGCTGCGCCAGACGGCGCTCAACAAGGCCGGCACGAACCGCACTCAGATCAAGAAGATCCGGCTCACGCACCACCTCGAGAAGCTCAGCACCATGCACGCGCACATCGTCCACCAGCTAGAGACGCTCCTGGGCGAGAGGCTCCGGGTGTCCTGGACGATCGTGCGTGACACGTTCCGCTCTGCCGACCCGCAGCACAAGGGCCAGTTGCCCAAGCACGTGTTCGCGAATCTGTGTCGCGAGCTCCAGATCCCAGTGCCCAACACCGTGCTCGAAGGGCTCGTGCTCCGGTTCGACCCGCGGAGCGAGGGTGTGATCGACTACAATGCTTTCTTAGCCTACTTTGGCACGGGCTTCCAGCACAGCGACCCGAACTCCGTGAGCAGCTCGCTTATGTTTGGGCGCGGCATCATCACCGGCAAGACGCCGAGCTACGACATTGGTGATGGCTCTTCAGCGTCACCTGTCGTCAGCAATACGCTCTACTCGCCTGGGGTCAGCTCCGCGCTGGGCGGCAAGTCCAAGAAGGTATCAACTACTGGCACAAGATCCCCGTCGAAAGCAGCGATGGCGACGGACCCGCTGTACATGGAGCAGCTGCGCATCGTGCTCAACGAGAAGATCGCGGCGCGGTACTCGGACGTGAAGAAGGCGTTCTTGGCGCTCGACAAGGACGGCAACGGACTCATGTCGGCCACCGAGTTCACGCGCGTGCTGCAGAGCTTCAACCTCGTGGTCTCGCAGGAGGAGACAGACACGCTCATGGCGCACTTCGACACGAACCGGGACGGCGTGATCGACTACAACGAGTTCTTCGCCAGGTTCGGCGACGTGATCAAGCCGAGCGCCGCGGCGATCAAGAAGAACCTGCAGGAGAACAGCTCGCTCGTGTTCACGGGTCACAAGGACGTCAAAGGCGCCAACAAGAACCGACTGGCGCTCTCGTCACCGGGCAGCGAGCTCAAGGAGGCGTTCTCCAGACTCAACGACGAGATCTGGCGCACGATCTACGTGGAGCTCGAAATGAGCGACCCGCGCAAGACCGGGCTCGTGACCTCCGCCGAGCTGCTGCGCGTGCTGGCCAAGTACCTCGGCGACCTGCCGAAGAAGAGCTTCTCGGTGCTGTTTCGCACCTGCGGCTCGCACGTGAATCAGTTCATGAACTACCGCACGCTCGTGAAGAGCTATCGGCAGAGCGTGATGGACCCGGTCGAGTTCTTCCAGCAGGACGTGCACGTGCTAACGGAGAAGACGTTCCGCAAGTCGCCCACCGAGTCGCTCGTGATGGTCTGGAGCATCCGCGTGCAGCGCGCGCAGGTGAGCGCGGCTGAGTGGCAGAACCTCAAGGAGACGATCTGGAAGGTGGACGTGCGCCGCCAGGGCCGCGTGCTCGCGACCGAGTTCAAGCCGATCCTGCACCAGCTCATGAGGCTCTCGGACGACCAGGTGGCGTTCCTCTGCTTCTTCTACGAGGACAAGAACCTGGCGTCCGACCACGTGCTCATCCGCTACAACTCGTTCCTGATCGACTACGAGGACCCAGGACTCGAGTCCTCGTCGAGCTCAGATGGTGGTAGCAACTCGAAGGCAAAGAAGGCTCAGCAGCCACGCGCCGAGGGCAAAGGGCGACCACGACCGCCTCATGGTGGCGGAGGACCTCACGCGGTGGCGTTCACGGACGCCGACAAGATGGAGCGCGACCAGGAGGAAAAGCGGCTGCGCGACTTCTTCCAGCTCAACATCTGGTCCATCGACGCGCTGCTGGCGAATGAGGACCAGGACAAGAAAGGGTTCGTGGCCCTTGACACGTTCTACAAGCTCTGCAAGGAGCTCAACGGCGGCAAGTGGAAGGAGACGGTCGTAAGCACGGCGTTCTTCAGCAAGTACGTCTCGCAGAGCCACCTGTTCTACTACCGCGGGTTTCTATTAGATTTTGACCAAAAGGCGGGGCTTCAGACCCAGGGGCTTGTGCTCCAAGAGGACGATGACGATGCCGACGAAGACTGTAATGGTGAAGACGGAGACAGGTACGGCGACCAGCTGAACTTCGCAGCCAGCCTCATGGACGTCTACCAGGCGAGGGACGCCGTGCGCCACCACCTCACGAGCAGCATGACCAAGCAGAAGGTCACGTACAAGCTCTTCCAGCGCATGGACCCGGGCAAGAGCGGCCTGTTGACGTACCCAGAGCTCCGACGCGTGCTCGAGCGCCTCGAGATCACTGTAGACGACACCACTGCACGCGAACTACTCTCCCAGTTCGAAGACGAGGACGACCAGGGCAACCGGTGCGGACGCGTCAAGTACCTCCAGTTCCTGCACGCTCACGGCGGGTGGGACCCGGACAAGATCGACGGCATGAGCGACCTCTCAAGCAAGTGCTCGTACTACTCCGCGATCAGCATCAGTCCGCGGCCGGCGATGCGCAACTACCATGCCAACACACGTCCGACCATGAGTCGGGACCACGTCGCTGCTGCGAATGCGGTCGCGAACGCGATCGAGAAGCCACGAATGGGTGGTGCTGGTGGGGGTCTCAACAACGGCGCAGCAGCCGCGGCGGCGGTCGAGCGCAAGATCAAGAGCCAGCTGGAGGCGCAAGGCAAGACCAAGTGGAAGCAAGTGGCGCGCGCGTTCCATCAGATCGACAGCAACCGGTGCGGCAGTGTCACTGCTAGTTCCTTCCGCAAGGTCTTCGAGGAGTTTGGCGTGCTGCTTGACCAGGAGGAGATCGTGCGTCTGCAGCTCAAGTACGACATCGAGCAGAACGGCCGCATCCACTACCACGAGTACTTGCGGCACCTCACCAACTCCATGAGCGACCTCAGTACGAACAATAACAGTTCCAGTGGCAACGCGGAGCTACTGCCGAGCCTCTCTATTGGCGGCAACCTCACGTCGCCTCGCAAGAACGGCACCAACGAGAGTGGAGGATCAGCGGCAAACACCAGCTCAGGTGGTGGCATCCCCGAAGCCCTACGCCAGGGCGTCAAGGCCAAGTGGAAGGCGATCTACTCGTCCTTCAAGACGCTCGACAAGCTCAATCTGGGCAGAGTGAGCACTTCGCACTTTCGCCAGCTGCTCGAGTGGTATGCGTTGCTGGTGAGCGACGAGACGTTTCTGAACCTGCTGCGGCAGTTCGACCACGAAGAGGACGCCTGCGTGGACTACAACAAGTTCATGCGCACGTGCTTTGGTTGATGCTTACGATACAAGGCGCAGGGAGGTGGTGGAGATAGGAAAGGAAGGCTCAGATTAGATTTATGAACAAGGCTCGACCCGATTATTATATGCAAAAATGATCCAAACGAACCCAAAACTTTGGCAGGACTGATGATGACTTTCTGAGAGTTCAGCTGCCAATTTATTCACCTCACAGTCTCGGGACGAAGGGGCTTGCGGACTAGCACTGCTGAAGAAGGCTGGGCTGTGGTGCCAGTCTGGATACTGAACTGAGCCTGGGCCTGGGCTTGAACCTGTTGCTGCTGTTGCTGGATGACCGAGTGCAGAGCCAATGCCACAACGCCGTTGCTGCGCTTTCGCGTCACCAAGGACGCGGCGATCTTGGATCGACCAGGTCCACCCATTTTGCCTCCTTGGCCAGTACCACCAGTAGAATTGGCTGGTGTAGCTCCGTGTAGAGCTGTTGCTTGGTTTCGTGCATGGGCAGCCTCCGTGTTGTGGTGGTTGCTGCTGTTGCCAGTGGAGCTCCTTGTATTGTAGGACGCTTCCGCCAAGAGCGCGAGTACTTCGCGCTGCTGCTGCTGCTGCTCCTGGCGCTCGCTCCGCCGCTTCTCTCGGAAGAACGCGTGAACGGCGTCGAGTCTCGCGCTCTTGTCACTCACGGTACTCGCCACCACCATCAACTCGCCAAGCTGCTGGTGAGTATCGTACGCTGCATCTGGATCCAAAGTCCCTGCAAGAACCGGCATGAGGTGCAGACTCCCGTGTCTCCCTGCGCTGCTTCTTCGATGCTTGAGCTTTGCAGCAGCTACAGACTGCTGGGCATCCTGACTCATGCTCTACTTCGCGTCAAAGGTCTTGAGCAGCGCCTCAACCTGCTGAAGCGTGTCCTTCTCGCTCCGTTTGATGTCACGACGCGCGTCCTCTGTGTCACTCTCGCTCGAGACCTGGGCTTTGTCGTCATCTTCATTTTCATCTTCGTCCTCGCCATCACCTTCCTCTTGACCTTGCTCAGCCCCACTGTTTGGCTGCTTATCAGTCTTTGAACGTGATGTCCCAACTTGTACTCCGGTCGCGAGAGCTCTGGGATCTCCCTTGGTCCTGGGTACTGACTGGTTGAGCGATGGCTTCCGCCCTTGTGCGTATTTCTCCACGGATGACCGCCGTCGCTTCGCCTTGAGCAACGTGCTCAAGAAGCTCTGTGCCGACGCCTCAGCTGTCGATGCTGATACTGTAGAAGCAGCGCTTTTCACGGGGGCTCTCCACCCGACAAGCGAGGACTCGATCGTGCTCATGAGTCTCGACCGTCGCTTTGGCTTCTGGAAGTGCGGCTCCAAGTGATCCGAGACGAACACGCGCAGCTTCTCAACCTGGCCGGCAGTGAACACGATCGGAGCGCCGCTCGGGTTGTTGTGGATCACCTGGACGCAGAAATATACGACCACCACGAGCGAGTGCGCCACAGAAGCGAGAGAGCTCCCTGTCGTCAGTGGCGACGATAGTGTGAACTCTGTGGGTGGAAGGACGAGGATCCGGTCGTCGAGGCACTTGAAGAGCTCCACAATGTTGCAAATGCCTTGCTGCACGTCTGAATAAAGAATACAGAGCAATAGAGAGTCAGAGAATGACACTGTCACTCATGATATGGGAGTTGCAACATGCGACCTACATGAAAAGGTCTTGAGCTGCTCGAGGAATTTGTCCTTGGCCTGGCCCTTGACCTGCGCCTTGACGTGGTGCATCTGCTCGAGGAAGTCGCGAATCTTCTTGCGCTTCTCGACCTCGGCGATGCCCGAGACGCGCAGCTTGCGCACGAGGTCGTTGTGCGCCTCGCGCTCGCGCTCCAGCTGCACGTTCTGGTCCGAGAGCTTACTCTCGATCTGCAGCAAATGGCGCTTGGTGTCCTTGAAAATCAGGAACCGCTCGATCACGACACTCAGGTCGGACTCGCGCGTCTCCTCCAGCACGCGTGCGTACTGCCCTTCGTAGATTTGCATGAACGCCTCGCGCTGCACGAACTGATGCAGGTCCACCGAGTTGCTGCGATGTCGTGAAGAAGATGGCATTGTCGTCGATGCTCCTCCTGTTGGCGTTGGGTTCCTTCTGGACGCCGCTAGGTCTGTGAAGTGCAGCGTCGGCGCAAAGTCGCTTGAGCTCTTGTCTGCCGAGAGAACGTGGGGACTGCTCTTCCGACTCGCGCTCGTAGCTCCTCGACCTGCCGACACGTTCCGTGACGAGCCTGGCTGTACCGCTGGACTCGTCTGCACGAGCGTCAACAGCTCCTCCCGGCGGCGGTCTGCCTCGTAGCGCTGTCTGCTCATCATCGACCGACTCGCGATCTCCTCTCGCAGCGAATCCAGCACCAGCACCGCGTTGTGCGCGTGCGTTGCCTGCGATTCGATCAGCCCGTGCCTCTTGTGCTCCAGCTCGGTGCAGTGGTTGCGCTTGTGGGCCAGTTTGGCCTGGAAGAACTGGAACTCGCGCTTCGTGCTCTCCTGCTTGATGCGCAGCGCCTCGAGATTCGCCTGAAGGAACTGCACGTGGCGGCTGAGCCGGTCGAGCAGTTGTCGAAGCTTCTTCTTGTACAGATCCTGGCGCTGCACCTGGTCCTTGAGTCGCTTTGTAAGCGGCGCTGCTGTTGCTGCTGTTGACGATGACGATGCTGTTTGACTCTCACTCAGACCTGCAGCTGCAGCGATGCTCTCACGATGCCGAGCGCCAACACCTCCGCTCTGTGCACCAGCGACCAGGACTACTATAGCTGACGAATTGGCGGATGGACTTGTAGGAGTTGCACTAGTACTGCTGAGCTTCATTGGCGACATTGCAGAAGCCGCCATGAAGGTCGTCTGCGCCTCAAATGCGCTCAAGTGCCGCCTCACGAGCTCGATCTCCTTGGCTCTCTCTGTGAGCGTGTGCTGCAGCGCATGGAACTGCCGCTGCGCCTGCCTCGTGATACGACGCTGCGTCTCGATCTCCTCTTTCATCACGCGCTGCGAAATGGCCCCCACGTGCAGATTCGCAGCAGACGAACCGTTGTTGTTGCTACTATTGGTAGTGTGCACATCCATGTTGCGAAATCGAGTTGGCCGCCCACTGCTATTGCTCGAAATGAGATCTGAAGACGCTGATGGAGGCCGAGGCCCGAGTGGCCGCGGGGACTTGAACTTGGTGTAAAACTGGTCTTTGTGGTGGATCCCAACGCGCGAGCTGCTGAACGTGGCCTTCAGGACGCGCGCACTAGGACTCACTTCTCGCTGTATCGCCTTCACACTTGTGTCTTCTCTTTGGTTGCTTCTCGTGAGCGTCAGCTTGCGGCTCAGCACCCCTGCTGACTTCGGACGCGCGGAGGACACTGCTGGCTGATGCAGCTTGGTTCCAGTACTGCGATCGGCGACACCTCTCGAAGTGCTCGGAGCAGCAACGGAGGATTGCAGAGCCTTGTGTCCGCTGCTTCGCATTGCCTGGGTACTGGAGGAGCCTGCGGACGGCGTTGCATGGTCGCTATCCATTCGCTGCGAAGAGTGTACCTGCACTCGGTCGCTCCCGCATGCATTCGACGCACACGCGTGCGAGAGAGGAGAGGTGACGCCGAGTTCATCCCCGTACCAGCAGCAATAGTAGCTGGACACCTCAGGAAGATGCGTGCTAGTGTTGCGTGTGACTTGCTCGTGCTGTCGTCTATCGCCACCTTTCACAGGAGCAGTTCGGTAATAATAACTCGGGCAGCTGAGAACGATGGAAGACCTGTAACGTCCCACTCTCATACTAGCAGCTTCATGAACGCCACTGGTAGCACGACGTCTGTTTGCATCACGAGCATCCATTCAGTAGCAAGAGCATGAGTGCTCGTGTCTACTTGTCCCCTCCCTGCAAGTTTAATAGCGTTTGTCGTGTGAGCCTTGCCTGTCATAGTGTACGTCCCGGTGTCTTCTTGCAAGTGAGACCGTCAGCCGACTCGTCTACAGGAAGATGGGTACAAACGCATCACCACAGTGGTACCCACGGCATTGACTGTACGATTGGCGGCGAGATCTTGAAGAGGGGGCTCGTTAACCAGCAGCACATATAATAGCTGACGTCTGTGCATATCAACTCATCCATCCATCCATCGTAGGGTTTGCCACCCAGCGCAATTGAGATGGCAAGTTCGTGCACGGTGGTTGTGCTGTGAGCAATTAAATACATCCACAACTTCGCGTGGTATACAGTTGAGGTATAGAAGTTTGTGGTATGAGCTTTGAGCAAATCACTCATCAGTTGGTAATCCTTACCTGTAGGACTCTTTTTGAGACCTACAAATAGGAAATGATGCAAAATACGGGTCTATGTCCAAGTGACTTAAGGTTGCCTGTCA
>JAASGV010000800.1:0-16952 GCA_023334355.1 Globisporangium abappressorium
CAGCTACTGCGCGTCGTCTTCCTCGTCGTCGTTTTCGTTGTCGGCGTCACCGGCGTCGGCCATGACGGCGCTCACGCCGAACGGCAAGTACTACAACCCCGTAGTGATGTCGTTCATCCGCGACGACTGGATCCAGCAGCAGCTGCACCTGCGGCAGTCGGTGTACACAGCGTTCCAGAAGACCACGGTCGTCGCCGGCACGTGGAACGTGAACGCCAAGAAGCCGCTCTCGCAGGGCGACTCGGCCAAGATCCTGCAGTGGATTCTCTCTCACCAGCGACAGCAACAGGGGACGACTTCTCAGTCGTCCGTGTTTCCAGACATCGTCGCGCTGGGCTTCCAGGAGATCGTCGACCTGAACGCCGTCAACGTCGTGGTGAACAGCACGCTCTCAGCCCAGAGAAGCTCGGCGTGGGAGGACTCGATCCTGAGTGCGCTCAACAGCCAGTCGCCCGCGCACCAGTACAAGGTCGTGATGGAGAAACATCTCGTGGGCATCATGCTGGTCGTGTTTGTGAAGAGCGAGCACACCGCGTACGTCAAGGAAGTACACGGTGCGACTGCGGGCGTGGGCATCATGGGTATGATGGGCAACAAAGGTGGTGCGGCGATCCGCATGAGCTACTACGACAGCACGCTCTGCTTTGTGTGCGCGCACCTGGCTGCACATCGCGCGAACGTCGCAGGGCGAAACGCGGACTATCTCAACATCCTGTCCAAGATTGAGTTTCGAGACAGCGAGAACGAGTGCTACGCGAGCGATATCAGGTGAGAGAGCACTCGTATACTGATGACAGGCTCATGGCTTTCTTTCGTGCGGGGTTTGCCCTAACAACGCTAATGATTCTCTATCTGCGTTACCAGACACCTCATCGGTGAGCCGCACATTCTGAACCACGACTTTGTCTTTTGGATCGGAGATCTAAACTACCGGATCAACGAGGAGATACCTGTCGAGGCCGTGTTCCAGCAAGTCGAGAGCGGTGTGTACAGTGAGCTGTTGCAGCTGGACCAGCTCAACATTGAACGGAAGCGGAGGAACGTTTTCCGCGGCTTTGAAGAAGGACGCATCTCGTTCCCACCGACGTACAAGTTCCAGGCAGGCACGATGATGTACGAGAAGCGACCGGAGAAGAAGCTTCGCGCGCCAGCGTGGTGCGACCGCGTGCTGTGGAGAGCGAGGACTCCAGACCACATTGCGCAGCAGAACTACGCAGCGATTATGGAACTCGATCTGTCCGACCACAAACCTGTGCAAGCAACTTTCGAAGTGCAAATTCGACATCAAGTGGAGGCCAAGAAGACCCAGGTGGTGCGGGAGATCATGATGCAGCTGGACAAGTGGGAGAACGAGAACATGCCGAAAGTGCGGCTGGTCCAGAGCGACGGCGTCCAGCTGAGTAGCGGCGTGCTGGGGTTCGCGCATTTGAAGTACAGGATCGACCAAACGAAGACTCTGTACGTGGAGAACACGGGCGTCGTGGTCGCGCATTTCCGATTCATCCCAAAGTTGGAGGAAGTGCTGCTCTGTAAGCCGTGGCTCTCGGTCTCGCCCACGTTTGGCATGATTCCGCCGAAAGAGCGGATCGAGATCTGCATCACTGCGCATGTAGACGAGTCCGTCGCGCACGGACTCACGAGTGGCGAAGAGAGTTTGGACGACACGATGATCTTGCGAGTCGAGAACGGTCGTGACTATTTCCTGGTGATCTCAGGTCAGTACGACAACTCGTGCTTTGGAAACTCGCTCGAGCATTTGGTGCTGAACTCGGAGCCTGTGCGTCAAGCGAACGTCTCGTTTGCAAATTCTGCCGGTGCAGCAATGTTTAGTGTCGCTGGAGGCAGTTCGCCCCCAGGATCGCTGCATAATCGAGCAACAGACGAGTCTTCTTCCGCTTCATCATCTCCTAACAAAGTTCAGCAGAAGATACCGAAGGAGCTCTGGCGGATGGTGAACGATATTTACCAGAACTTCATGAAGGAGAAGAACCTGTTTGTAGAAGCCGGTGATAAGCAGCAAGTCTCGCTTCTGAGGGAAGCGCTCGACACAGGCAATGCGTTCCCGAACCACAGCGGGTACTCAACAGCGGAGCTGCTGCTTTGCTGGCTGCAGAGCCTGCGCCAGAGCGTGATCCCGGACGAAGTTCTCGCAACTGCGCTGGCGTCTGGAAATGGGAACCTCGCGCAGACCTGTCGGGTGCTGTTGGATTCTTTACCGCCAGTGCGATTCAATGTGCTGATCTACCTCGTGTCGTTCCTGAAAGAGATCCTGAAGCACTCGAGCAGCAACAAACTGACGCCGGAGAAGCTCGCGTTCGTGTTCAGCCGCTGTCTCGTATCGCAGTACCGCGTGCCGAAAGATCTGAACCTCGTGCAACCATCAAACGATTCCCAGACTCTAGTGACTTTCCCAACCGCGTCCACAACAACCAGCGGCTCGAATCAGACCAGCATCTTACCCGAAGAGAAGCTTCGGCGGAGCGCGCGCGAGATCGAAGCCGCGCAGTTAAATGCGGTGCAGCGCGCCGAGAGGATGGAGAAAATGCTCGTGTATCTGATCACGACGAATACTCAGTGAAAGGAGACCTGAAAAGCCTACTGTATCCAGTAAGTAGAGAAATTGCAGAGAGGCTAAAACAGCACACGTGTGAGGTAAGCCCAAGAGGAGGAAGAAGAAGGAGGATGTAGCCATTCATTCATTCATTCATTTCGCACGTCGCTAGCTCTATGCGTCTCATCATCATCATCATCATCATCATCATCATACACACACAAAAAGCACTCCATCAGTAACCATCTACTAGGGTTTCGAATCTCGCATCTGCTGCGTTGCCGCTGCTGGTAGTGGCGAGCAAACCCAGGTTCCAATCCCCAGGACGACACTAACGCCTTCACAAAAGAACCAGCAGCGCAGCGCTTCTTTCTGTCTCTGCTTAGACTACGCTGATCGTGAAGAGAATGATCGCGCTGCCGTCAAAGAGCGGCAGCACCTGGTTCCGTAAAAAGATCACGCCCCACGTGAACGTCGTGAACCACAGGTGCGTGAACTGGTTGATTTGGTACTTGCGGATCACGATCGGGTGCGGCACGGGCAAGAGGCCGACCATCGTGGTCGTGCGGAGAAAATAGAGCATCGCGTCTTCATCGAGGCTTCCTCCAGCTTTCTCACACGCATCCTCCAGCTACAAACACAAACAATCGTCAGTCAGTACGTTAGAATCCAGTAAGTAACTTCGATGCAACTTATGAAAACAGAACCTCACCTGTGGGATCAGGTACTGCAGCAATCTTAAAGTGGTCGTGAGCGGCAGCTTCTTCTTCCACGATGCCAGCCACGCGCTGTTGTTCAAGTTCTTTGAGAGGCATCGCAAAGACTGCCAGACAGTCTGTAAGACGCTGTGAGCTTTGGGAGTGAGACGCTCGATGAGTCAGTGGTAAGAGCATTCCCAGGAACGATCCGAACCCTCCCGCTCGCCACCCACGAAGACAAGCCTCGAGGATCAGGTACCAAAAACTACTGCTTTTGTACGCGGGCCCCAGAGGTACATTGAGATCCCGGCTTCCAACATCTACGCTGGCGCGTTGGACCTAGAGAGACAACCAGTTTCGTCCGAGGGACTTTTTCGGGACGTGGACTTTGACTGGAGCCAAGTAAATGTGGGAGTTTAGTCCGTCGTACGGACCACAACTGGACGCGCTGACTCGCAGCATGAACAGCAGCAGCAGCAGTAGATCTACGAACTTTCAGCAGCTTCGAGTGTGTTTGTGTGTGTAACGTTTGGGTTTTCTGTGTAAACGAGGGCTTGGTTACTCTGATGGCTTTGGAGATAATGTCTATGATGCGTTCGTCTACTTAGAGGGAATGGGGAGCTTTCAGGAATACTATTGAAACTCGGTTCATCATGTTGATTTTCTTCACATTGAGAAGACTCACTCGCTCACTCAGTGTCATGAGACACAACGCCGCCTACTACGTACCACTTACTACAACAGAAACATCAACTCACTCTTTCAAAACGGCAATTCCTACACACTCAAGACACGACGGCTCGCTCAGAAGAAGTTGCCGTTGCTCGCAAACTGGTATCCAGGAGCAAAACCGAAGCCCAATCCGCTGCCAACCCCATTGCCGTAGCTGTTGCCGTTGCCGAAAGCGTTAAAACCAACAGGACCGTAGCCGAAGCCGTAGCTGAAGCCGTTGCCGTAGCCATAGCCTGGGGTGCCATAGTAGCCACCGTAGTAGTAGACATTGCCGTAGCCATTGTAGCCACCATTGTAGACATAGTTGTTGTTGCCGTATTTGTCGTAAACTCCACCGTAGCCATAGTCATCATAGTCATCCTTCTCCTTGTGCTTCTTGTGATTGTCCTTCTTATCGTAGTCATCGTAGTTGTCCGAGTCATAGTCGTAGTCCTCTTGCTTCTTGGCACCACCACCACCAAGCACAGAGTTCACTCTGCTCTCAGTGTTGGTGGCACTAGCCGTGACACCAGACGACAGCAAGATGCTGCTGGGGCTACTCTCAGTGGAGCTGACGATCTTGGCTTCGACCTTGTTGCTTGAGGCAGGGGCAGGCGCTGACACATCTTGAGCGGTAGCTGCTCCATTGTTGAGCAACACTGCCGTAAAGACCGAGGCGGCGATCGCGATACACTGGATACTCTTCATGGGGGTTTCGGCAGACTTTGGGAGAAACTGGAAGGGTGGCTGGCACTTACTGGCTCTGGGGTAAAAGGCGGAATGAGTGAGCTGGTGATGATGAGAGGGAGGGAGATCTCTGAGCCGGATTTTGGGGTACAGGACTCCCAGACTCCTTCATCTACTACTACGAGTACTTCTATTACTGTGTGATCTCAACATGACTCGCCAAGAAAAACTGTAGGGCATTGATGGATGAGTTGAGCTCTCCGAAGGTACAGGAGAACACTCGTCAAGACAGTCAGTCCCATGGAACAGCTGTGCTGCCTTGAGGGGAGGTCAAGAGGAGAATGGGTCGCCAAATACTTGATGTGTGGTTTACTCGTCAACCTCTTGCTCGATGTCAGAGACTCTACCTACCTACCTACACACACACACACACACAAGTGAGTTGTGTGATTCGCCTCTCACTCGATGTCTCGATCTTCTTAATCAGTTGTGAATGGTGGTGATGATGGGATCTCCACGCGCGAGGGCATTGCCTTCTGTGTTGTTGGTTGAGTGAGACTACTATAGGTCTCTGGTCAAAGCTGCGCGATTGAAAGCAGAACTACAGTGTTCGAGACACATTTCTTTTTCCTAGCTGGCGTGAGCAAGTCAAGGAGGAGCAAGTCGGGTGCGAAGGAATGATTTTTTTGCTTGGGCTTTGGCTTCTTCTTGCTTGGTGTATGCTTAATAGCTTTGACAGGTTTTGAACATTGAAGGACTGGTTGTCGTCGGCCTTGCTATGCGGTGACAGTATTGGGCACTTGTGTGATTCTCGAACGGGTGTGTTTTGTTAATCTAGCTATTTGCTATGGTACTGTGGTCTGTAGTATGCGCTGTTCTTGGGGTTTGTGTTTCGCTCTCATGGCGACAATGGCTGCGACTCAGAGTCCGGAAAGCTCAGGCGCCAGAAGTCGTCGGGCGTGTTGTACGGCTCAAAGCGCGCGCGGTGCCGCGAGCACTTGGCCTTGGCGAGCTGCATGTCGGCGTCGGGGATCAGTCCGTCGAGCGCTTCGTAGTACTTTCGGCACTCGACGCAGTCGTGACCGGGTAGCGCTGCCCGTGCATCGCGGTTACGCACGACCTCGACGTACTGAAATCCGTTCTCCTTCTCATCGCCGCTCTCTGAGGAAGCGTCGTCTTTTGATGCTGCTGGTGATGTTGCACTAGCTGCTACTGTTGAAGCTGGTGGTTTGAGGTCAGAAAACCGCCGCTTGCCGGCCTTGATGATGATCCCGGCTTCCTGCATGCGCAGCTTCTCTTGCGCCCACGTCGGCGCACGCTCGTTCAAGCTCCTCTTTTTCGTGTTGCTGTTGATTGTGATGCTCGCACTCTTCTTCACATCCACGACCATCGCTGGGGCTTTCTCGTGCGAACTGCTACTGCTGGCGGAGGAGGGTACAGTCGGAGTAGACAGCTCAGGCTTCACTTCAGACTGCATTTTCACAGGTACAACTTGATGATGAAAATCGGCTTTCCGGGGGATCCACGACGCACTACTGTCGCCTTTGGAGGACGAAGTACTGGGAGGCGTCACGTCGCTGCTTGCCTTTGCGTCGCTGCTCCTAGTGGTGGCGCTGCTCACAGGTAAAGCTGGCTTCTTTTTTGTATCTGTGGGGTTCAGAGCTGCGTTGACGGTGACCCGCTTCTTGGATCTAGTGGGACTTGTTGTTGATTCGCCTGTAGGTGTGCTTCTCTTGGTTGTTCTCGAAAGGTCACTGATCACGGCGGCATCTTCGATCTCACGATTCACATGTTTCACTTGTGTCTCTACTTGAACACTCGCTGCGCAAGTCTTCCACTTTTTAGACGCGCTAGCAGCACTCGCAATTTCCTCTGTGTCCTGAATCACCTGACGTGGCGGTATCAGGAGCGAGCTGGTGGCATTTCTCGCCGTGTTGGCGGCTGTGAGCGCTCGATGCTCGTCGAAATCCGGTGCGCGTGGCGTGGACTTGACGGGCGCTGCTGTCGATGTGTTCATCCTACCATCAATAGCAGTGATTGCTGAGCTTTCTTTATCTGTCGTTACTGACGAGCTACTACCTTTCGAGACAACGCCATCGCCTTTGTTGGGCTTCGCCAGCGCGCCAGACTGTTGGAGCACCTGCTGGTACCGGTCGAGCAGCTTCTGCTGGTCCACGAGCGTGCGCTGCAGCAGCTTGAAGCGCTTCGCAAGCCTCTCGGCGTCCTCCTGCTGGCGCTTGATGGTCTCCAGCAGCTCTGCGCGCTCGCGATGCCACTCGGACGCCATCGCACTCTTTGCGTTTTTCTTAGGGTCATCAACCCACCCTTTGGAAACGTCGGTTGATTTGGCGCCAAAATATATACCGGTAATCTGGTTTGGCGCCAAATAAATAAATATATACCGGTAGCGGTTTTATCAGCTTCTGCAAAACCGGTAGTTGCCGGTATTCTCAGCAAAAGAACCTGAGAACAACCGGTTAACAGCCGGCTGTTAACCGGTTTTAGTGCCAAAATCCAAATAAGCAACCCTCTTGAAAGCGATACACAGCAGTTACGCTGGATGCTATCAACTTTAGAAGGGAAGTACCCTTCCTGATTTTCGCTTTTCAGTTGGATCAGCTGGCTGGGTGCATTCGAGCCAAAGAGCTCCCAAAAAGTGAGATCAAAGCGACACACACACTCGTGCGAAGGTGCAAGTCTCCATTAGCATTTCTGTCCTGATCTCCTCTATTACGACGAGCTGGTAATGATCAGAATGCAATCTCTAGCGCGTACGACCGCAATGCTGGCGGTGTTCGCCTTCGCGACGCTCCGCTCCGCTAGCGCAATCCCGAGCACTTCTGCGACTGTTGATGCGCATCTTCCTGACGGTCACCACAGACGCCTCGAAGCCGCAAATGCGAAGATCGACCGCTTTGAGACGAGGCTGCACATGGAGCAGACGCGCTCGCGCCACCGCGCATTGCTGCTCGGTCCGAAGCGCAAGTCCGTGCTCTCTCGCGCGCAGGCGATCGCTGACAGTGAGAGCGTCGTCGCGGTGCACAACCGGAAGCAGCGCGAGGGCAAGTCGTCGTACACCATGGCGCTGAACGAGCTGAGCGATCTGAGTGACGACGAGTACCGGTCGTTCCTGAAATCTAGACCAGAGGCTGTTGCGAAATACGGCAAGCACCATCATCATCGTCCTCACCATGGAGCTCCTCATCTCAAGGACGTGAGCGACTCGGCCGCGTCGGTGGTGGCGTCAGCGGTTACTGCAGATGTGAATGCGAATACCACGATCCCCACGGAAGTCAATTGGCTCACGATCGAGAACGGAAAGTACGTGACGCCGATCAAGAACCAGGGCACGTGCGGTAGCTGCTGGGCATTCTCAGGTAAGGACAGAGTGCTTGTCCTCAGTCTCATCAAACTGGTAATTTCTAACCGTTAGTTATTCACGAACTATGCATGTTCAGGCATTGCTGTCATTGAGAGTCGATACGCGATCGAGAACAAGATCACCGCGGTACGTTCTCTCGATGGTTACAGCAACATCGGTCAAATCCGCCAATCGACTTCGCTAGTAATGCTCACCATTGCTTGCTTTGTTGCTATCTGCAGTCTCCACTCAGTGTGGAGCAGGTGCTCAGCTGCTCAGCGCCGCTCGACCACATCCGCAGCAAGTTTGAGAAAGACATGATCTCATCCTCGCAGGGCTGCGACGGCGGCATGCCCTTCCTCACGTACGAGTACATGAGCCGCGTGACCCCATACGGCGTCGCGTGCGCCGACAAGTACCCGTACGTGATGGCGACGACCGCTGGTGAGACGCTCTGCCAGACGCTGAGCACGAGCGACGTCGCTGTCACGTGGAACAACAAGTCGTCCGACTACGTGGCTGTGACCTCTAGTGTACGTATTCTCGAGACAGTCGGATCCTGGTAATGCATGGAACCAAATGGCTAACACAAATAAGGCTTGCTTGCACTTGCTAAACAGGACGAAGATGCACTGCTGCGAGCTGTCATGTCGGGTCCCGTGTCTGCCAACCTGGACGCGACGGGTGACGGCTTCAAGCTCTACTCGGGCGGCATCTACGACGCGCAGGACTGCTCGAGCGACGGCAAGGAAGTGAACCACGCAGTGGTGATCGCGGGCTTTGGCGAAACGGATGCGGGCGAGAAGTACTGGATCATTCGCAACACGTGGGGCACCATGTGGGGCGAGAACGGCAATATGCGCATCGCCCGCGGCTCGTCTTCCTTTTCGCCGAACGGACCGTGCAATTTGTATCTGTACGCGTCGTACCCTGTGAGCTTGCTCTCTGGTGCTGCGTCCAAGTCTTCGTCGAATGCTGACGGCGCCACGTGCACACTACCTGTGAACAACTTTGCGGCACTGTCCATGTCCAAAGTGATCGGCTTTGGTGCCCTGCAGGCGCTGCTGCTGCTTGGGTGTTCGCTCCTTGCAGTTGGCGCTGGGATGGCGTACTTCTGGGTCACGGAGCGCCGCCTCGATGTCAAGAGCGCGTCGGGGGAAGCCAAGTACGAAGACAACTACAAACGGTGGGTGCTCCCGTCGCGCGAGCAGCTGCTTGCGAACTTGGCGAGGCGCCAGGTCGCAGAGGTGTAGTTGTAGTCAGTCGTACGTAGCAAAGCAACCTGGGCTGGATCTGCATCCTGCTCTGGCGAGATTCGTGTTGACCCACGAATGTTTGAAAGATAGTGTAAAAGCAACAGCCAGGTAGAAACGCTTGCACAAAAAGACAATACGTACTCATTTGTTTCTCTTTCTTGCTCTTTTTCGTCCCATGGTCATTCATGTACTCGCTGTTGTGCTGCTGTCTGCTTTGCTTGCTTGACTCTTTTGTCTTCTACAATACGCGCGCGCTACTAATATAATCAATCAATCAATCCTCACCCATCACCACATGAGCCCTCATTTTCTCATGCTTCATTCACACCACCACCTTTTTAGCCCAGATTTGCTGCTGCATTCGCAAATCAAAGCTACCTAAATGGTCACGTCCGGGTTGTCGTGCCCCATCTGATAGTGTCGAGGCGGTCGTTGCATCTGCTGCTGCTGTTGCCGGTGGTTGCCTCCCATGTCTTCGTGGCTCAGCGAGAGCAGATCCATGTTGCTGACGAGTCCGCCATCCGAGCCGATGTAGTTCTCCTGGATCAGCGAGTTGGTTGCACTTGTGGACGTCGATGGAGACGTCGTGTCGACCTGAATCTGAGCGAGCTGAGGAATCACGCTCTTCCATTCGCCCTCAACCTGGAAAAGGGAAAGCAAAGAGCGAGTCAGCGTTATTGTTTGGGACCAAATACAATCAGAATCCATAAGACATGATGGCGCGGATTCTGTACCTTCTTGCTGTACTCGATCTGCATCTGGATGTAATCCAAAATGATGCGCTTAAAATCCGCCAACTTCTCGCGTCGGAATCGCTCCACCTAGTCATATTCATCATCACCCACGAGTAAAAACCAAATGAGACTCAATTCCCTTCATAAAGCAGCGAGCGAAAGAACCCCTTACCTCTCGCATGACGCGCTCCGTGACAATGTCGTACTCCAGCTTCGCGTCGTCGACGCGCTGCTGCGCTTTCATGACATCGCTCTCCGCGACTTGGATCTTCTCTTCCGCCGAGCTCTTGTGCTTCAAGAGCTTGTTCATGATCACGGTTTTCGCTTCCAGGTCAGCGACAGCATTCCCATACGAGCCACGCACTTCGTTACGCTTGTGCAGAGCAGCTTTCACCGCGCCAACGAGGCGGATGTAGTCGAAAATCGGCTCTTCAAAGTTCAGCGCTTCACGCTCCGCGTGCTCGGCAGCCAAGATCGACAAGCGGTCCGAGCATTTCCCGATATAGTTCAATCCTTCTTGCAGCGATCGGTTCTCCTCGGATTTTCCCAACAATGTGAACGAAACACCAAATTCAAAGAGCCCGTCAGCGATCTCCCGCGCGCGTTTCGTGAGTCCGTGCGCGTGCTTGTGCAAACCAGTCATGATCGGCTCGAGACCGTCAATGTACGCGATCATCTCGTCCACTTCATGGTCAGCCGGGGTCTTCTCCAGGTTCGTGCTGCTGGCACCCAAGCTCGTCGAGATCGTGTTCACGGTCTCGTCGATCCACTGGAAGATCGATCCGCGCGCTCCCTTTGTGATGCTGTTCTTTGGGTCCGACTTGAAGTGCTGCAGCGCGTCGTCGCTCGCTTCGAGGAACGTCGTCAGGTGTTCACTGTGCTGCAGCTCCGGGTGCAGGCAGCAGCGGTGCAGGAACAACTGCAACGCGCGACGTCGCGACTCGATGAACTCAGGAGAGAACCGCCCCACGAGCAATTTTTCCGGCAATGGCGGCACGACCACGCCAGGGTACATCGCGTACAGGTTGCCGTGCAGCCACACAAAGTCGCTGTAGCGGCGGATCACGGAAAAAGAGCTCTTCGAGAACTGCGCGCGGTTTGTGACCGTGCTGATCTTGTACGAGATATACGCGTTCATGCCCTCGCCCTGCTTCACCGGCTCGCTCACAGTGATCTGGATCGACGCGTCCTGCTCCTCTTGCTGCTGCTTCTGCTGCTGGTGTCCGCTCAGCAGCTGCGCGCCATACGACTCGTGCGCGACGCCGACCACGACACCTCCTCCGCCTCCTCCATTGCTGTTGGCGTGACCTCTCCCAACAAGGTTACTGCCATGATGGTCGTCGTCACCATCATCGTCACCTCCATGCGAGCCACCGCCATACCCGTACCCGTAGCCGTGCTCATTGCCGTCGTAGAAGAGCGCGTCATCGTCATCCGGATAGCTGTCGTGTGCCGCCCCAGCGAGCGTGTCGACATGCTGTTGCTGGTGTTGCTGGTGAGCGGGCGGCGCGTCGCTCGCGTAGTTCTCGTCGAGCACGCGGTTCGCGTAGTCCACGTTCACCCACTTGCCATTGCGGGTCTCCATCCTGCCGATCGTGTGTCTGTGTGTGTCTCTCTCTCTCGTATAGCGCAGCTAATCGATGCCCAGAGAATGCGGGCTTCGCGGTGTCTTCTCTCTCTCGCTTCTTCAAAGTGCGACCAAAAAGCTGGCTGATATTGCAATTTTCTTGGGAGAAAGGTGTGTGTTCTTCCAGTGTCCCCACATAATGGGGTCCACTATAACTGGCACATTGAAGAAGCACTGCCAAAATTAGTGTTCAGTGCCACACTATTTTGTGCTGGTCAGATTCAACGTGGCCCACACTTGGCGTGTCACTTGAGCTTGCGAATCGGGTGTTGTTGCGTGTGTGCGTTGTTTTGCTTTGCTTATTTTTGGTCGCTTGCAGTCGTGGACGTGAAGCAACAGGAAGAAGCAACAGGAAGAAGCAACAGGAAGAAGCAACAGGAAGAAGCAACAGGAAGAAGCAAGCAGAGTGGAAAGGAACGGAAGACGCCCTTCTCTTCTTCTCTCTTCACGGATCGACGCACGCGTGTACCCTGTGTAGAAGAGCGACAGTCCTGTCCTAACTGAGCGTGCCGGTTGCGTGCGTGAATGCCCCCTCGATGGGCGTGATTCTGAACGACGGACGAGACCCACAGGCGTCGTCGTCGTCCGAAGTGATGCTGCATCGTCGCCACAGTGGCAGTGGCGACGCCCCCGAGTTCCAACAACAGCTGCTGCACGGCGCAAGTGACAGTGAGTCGAGTGCCTACAACAGCAGACACGCGCGGGCGGGCGACTACCGACTCCCCTATGCGCCCGAGTTCTTCCGGTCGTACCCGCACCTGCGCGAGTTCTTTTGCGGCGGCACGGCCGCGGCGATCAACATCGTGATCACGTTCCCGCCGAACAAGATCATGTTCCGACAGCAGGTGAGTGAGCTAAGCGATGATCGTGTGTGTATGTGCCTATGTGGTGCCATTATGAGCTGGCTGCTCATCCTTTGCCTGCTTGTTGCTTTGTCTGTAGCTCTTCGGACTGAATACATGGGACGCGTATCAAAATGTAAAGAACGAAGGATTGTCCATGCTCTATCGCGGCGTAAAGCCCCCATTACTGCAGGCAGCAGTGTCGAAATCGATTATGTTTGGGCTTTACAACTGGTACGACAAAGCGCTCGTGGATCGTTTTGGCAACCGCACGGGGATCCATCTACTGGCAGCAGGGCTCTCGGGCACGACTGAAGCGATCCTCACTCCCTTTGAGGTAAGCGATCGCATGAATGGCTAGCCACGTTAGGTAGGCATTGACTAAACTGACCATCTGGGTGGTTGCTCTTCATTTGCTCTTGCCGATTTGCGTCCACAGCGGGCGCAAACGTTACTACAGACGCCCAAGTTCAACGGCGAGATCACCGGTGCGTACGATGCCATCGTGCATTTAAACAAGTTTGGTCTCCGCGAGCACTACCGCGGGCTGTCTGCGATTCTCTTCCGCAATGGACCGGGCAACATGCTCTTCTTTGGGCTTCGTGAGCCGCTGCGCGATTCGTTCCCCATCGGCGACTCCGCTGGAGCGAGAATGCTGAACGATTTCATCTGCGGCGCGCTGCTCGGCGCAGTCATCAGTACAGTCTCTTTCCCAATCAACGGTACGAAAGTTGATGATGATCGCGCATTGCTGACGTCGTGATGTACTTATCTCACACTGATCGTGTGCATTGCTGAATCGTTTTATCTTATGATAGTGGCAAGAACGCGGATGCAGAGCGTGTACGGCGAGCCATTCATTGGCACCGTGCAGGCGTTGCGGCTGACGTACGCGGAGCGCGGCCACAGTGTGAGTAAATTATACCGGGGCGTGCACATGAACTTTTTCCGATCTCTGCTCTCCTGGGGGATCATAAACTCGGCCTACGAGAAGCTCAAGTCGATGACGTGACGTGGTGAGAAAGACTCTGTTCAAAGATGAAGACTCCAAACGTTCAAGCAACCAGCACCATAACAATTTTATAGAGATCCAAGCACAAACAACAAGACCACAAGGACCAGGAAGCTCAAGTTGCCCACCATGGTGTACTACCTACCTACGAGACGTACGTCCGGTGCGCGCTGTCGATATACCTCCTGTTTTGAGAGTTGCATGCATCCCCCCTCTTCACTCCCTTTTGCAAGCAAGCAGTACAATATTATTATGACACGACGGTATCCAGATAATATGAAAAACAAAGGACAAGAACAAGAACACAATACGCGTTCATGTGCATCGCAGTTTTGAGAGATCAGGAGAGGGAATGCTGAGCTTTTCGAGTGGTATCTCTTCATCATCTTCCGCAATGCCCAGGATCAATTGCCGGTGAGTCAGGTTCTTTGCTGACTCATGATGACCTCCCCGTCTCATCATCTGAAACTCTGTAACCGAAATGTATCCATTTGTCGCCAATCAACTAGCAGGCGACTGGCTACTCAGTGAGCCTTTGAGCGAGTGCGCACACTCAGGTTTGAAACCAATTGAACATTTGACCAACATCCTGATTCACACACTTTGAGAGGAGCTGTCCGAGTTGAGCAACTAACTTCTTATCGTGATAAGTATAGGTTGACATTCACTAACTACACAAAGCGCTCGCCCCATATAATTCTACGCGGCACTCTATCCGAAGCAAAGTTGAAAATATTCGCCACGATGAAGTTGTCGAGACCGTGGCAGGCAGTGCCAACAGCCGAGCTGTGCTGGATCGAGCTAAGAAATGCCAGTTTCTGGTGCAGCGGTAGCGCAGAAGGGATCAGTTCTCCTTGGGCGGATGCCTCGATGCGTTGGCGCTCGCTCACCGTCGGCACGGTGGATTCCTCTTCATCTTCACCAGACGCATATTGGTCCTCCTCATCTAGCAGAACAAACTGCAGCCTTTTATTCACTTCAAGAACGTGACGGAAACTGGCGTACGCTCGATCGTTCATCTCAGGAATGGAGACGAGGAGCTCCCGTAGCGCTGGAGTTCTGGCAGGATTCGACAGTGCTCGACACAGCTTTTCCACACTTGCATTGCCAAAATCGTACTCCGTATTAAGCACAAGCGACAGCAAATGATCGCCAAAGCCCCCACTCAAAGCGCCGATCAGCGTATCAACCGCATCGTCGGACAACTCGCAGCCTCTCAGCACCAGACGCTCCAAGTTGACGCAGCGGCGCATGATGGCAGGAAGCAGCGTGTCGACTCCATCTACTTCCACAAACTCGATGGAGCGCACGGATGGTCCAATACGTTCGAGCATCGAGCCGAAGGTGTCCAGCAACTCGGGGGTGAAGGGCGGAACCTCATCGAACCGGTTGTCGAATGTCCACTCTAAGCCGCTGCCGTTTCGATATGAGCAGCTGTTGATGGGTTCACGCTCCATACTGATGATCTGATCATTCTGGACCCATCCAAAGCCGATGCCGGGGAGCACCACACACGTCCACCCTTCTTTTTGACACAGAGTCTCCATCTGCATCTCGCAGGCGAGCTCATGGATGATTGCACTTTGTGATCCAAATTCCATGGTCGAGTAGAATTTCGCGTCTTGCTTGATGGTGCACAGCAGGAGCTCGTCTTTTGCTTGATGGTGGTGAAGATCGGATCCTTTTCCTTGATACACCAGCTCATCCGTAGGATCCGCAAGGGTCTTGGCAAACGCTTCACCGTATTCTTCAAGGAGCAGTTCCTCCTCCAACTTCACGCGAATTGGCCGACTGTTGCTTTTGTTTAGTTTTCTGGATTGCGGATAGAAAATCCCAAACGCGAGCCATCGCCAGCACTGCGCGCGATCAGCAGCGTCCACTTTCTGGATCACCCGGACCAGGGAAATAGTTTCAAGCGGACAGCCGTAGCGTAGCGCCGAGCAAAATGCTGCAAAGTGCTCAACGCCGAGCCGATTCCAGCTGAGGTCCAGGTTTTTCAAGGGACTCAACGCTATTGGCCTAGCATGGTAAGGCACCAGTGGATCCGTGTTGCAAGCAGCAGCCGCGATCACTTTCTGCATTGCAGTCAGCACTGGATCTGTTGGCACGTGTTGCTCGGGTATCACGTCCACCACGCGCAGCTTCTCGATCTGGTAAATTTCGTGGTTCTTGTTGATCAGACCCTGGAGTACTGCAAGATGCGTCTCATCCATCGCCTGGTCGCTCACACCCAGCGCGTTGACTGCAAACTGGCGTGTCGGACTCGCGTACACGCGATCCAGCAGCTGCTCGACGAGGCGCAGACTCCGAAGCGTATCACTGCTCCCGCTGAGCTCCAGTCCAATGGCAACCTGGTTTGGTCCAAAGTACTGTTCGCCCCAGATCGCGTGCCCTGCTGATGGTGTCGTGAAGAACTCGACCATTGAGCCCACGTGCCACTCCTCGCGGAGATTCAGACTGACACTGAACGCTGGGAAGCGCTCGCCCTCGACGACCCAGAGCCAGCTGCTGTCCACGCCCTGGCTGTCGAAGATCTGACCGCCTCGGATCAGCGTCACGCAGGACTCGAACAGGCACTTCCAGAGCTTCACCTTCAGCGGCAGAAACGCGTTCAGACGGAACGAGAGCGTCAGGATTGTCGATAGCGCATTGAGCGTCGCGAGCATCTTGTTGCGGGTGTCCTCGTCGCCATCGCCAAAGCTGAGGAAGAGCTTGAACGTCGGTCGCGACCGCAGCAGCGACTCGTCGAACTCGAAGAGCACGAGCTTCTTCAGCGCCTCGACCTCGATGCTGTCCGGCGCGCAGACGCGCTCGGTCTCGCGCTCCAGCACCTCGTAGAGACGCGCAAGAGGAGATGACGCCATTGCCATTGCTGCCCTCTCGAGCTGGGCCATTGGCGCTCTTTCAAGAGTGATGTGGAGGAGCGAAAACGAGCAAGTTGGCATCATTAGATACGCACGGCTTGTGAAGGGTTAGTAAAGTGCGTACTTGATTACTTACTGAAAAGTCCAGTAAGTTCGGCTCAACCAATTTCCGTTGCTTCTTTACTGTACTTACGAACAGTAAAGTGTACCCATTTGCTAAGTTGACAACAACGGACAGGCAGCTTATAAGTGCTCAGCGAGACCAATACCATAACAATAAAGGCTACTACATTGTGTTTGGCTCGAGAATCTTCAGGAAAACAAGTAGAGTTCGACTACTGTACCATGTTGCTTTTCGCGTGTGTTATGAGCCACCTGACAAATGTAGAACTTCACACAACACGCATTCTTTGTTTACTTGCGGCAGGTACTGTACTCCGAACACGAGCAAGACATAATCTCAACAAAGCTCAGAAGAAGTTGCCGTTCGCGAACTGGTACCCAGGGACAAAGCCGTTGCCGAAGCCAAAGCTGTTGAAGCCAACAGGACTACCGTAGCCACCAACATAGCCATAGCCATTGCCATATCCGTTGTCGTATCCATTGTAG
>JAASGV010000801.1:0-16945 GCA_023334355.1 Globisporangium abappressorium
ATCGCCGAAGAGGATGTTGTCTTTGATGGACATGTTCTGGATCCACGGCTGCTGGGAGTAGTACGCGACTTGGCCATTCACGAACACTTGTCCGCACACCTTGTTCATTTCACCCAGAAGTGCCGAGCACAACGACGATTTACCTGCTCCAACTCTGCCGTAGACCGCGACAAAGTCGCCTTTCTTAAGGGTGAAGTCGATGTCCTTCAGAGTGATCGATGCATTCAGCTCTTCTGAATTTGTGGTAGGGGTCGACCACGTGAACTTCCCACCAATCACTTGCACTGCAGGAGCATCACCAGAATGATCAAAGTCTCGGATAACGTTGTCGAAGTCGAATTCTGGCGCCTCGAGGAAAATGTCAAAGCGCGCGACAGATACACGAGACTGGATGAACGTTTGGATCGTAGCAGGTAGCTCACGCAATGGATCTCTCAGCGCGTTAAAAAGCGCCATTGTAGTGAACACCTTCGCAGCTGTCAGTTTCTCGCTCAGCACCAGCGTGTACACCGCAAAAGATACAGTCGACACCAGCAGGGGCGAGCTCCACAGCACAAATGTGCTCGCAGCGCCAGCGTACGAATATGAAGCCAGCGTCTGGAGCTCTCGAGCGCGCTCTCCAATAAGCTTGTCCTTGAAACGACCTTCCCACGCGTTGAACTTGACAATCTGGATCACGCTGAGCATTTCTTTCACGGTCTTCATG
Source organism: Globisporangium abappressorium (assembly GCA_023334355.1). Lineage (NCBI taxonomy): Eukaryota > Oomycota > Peronosporomycetes > Pythiales > Pythiaceae > Globisporangium > Globisporangium abappressorium. The sequence continues at coordinate 707 of JAASGV010000801.1, forward strand.
CGCTGATCCTTGATTGTCATCCATTTCTTGTACGACTGCGCCATCTTCTTGGAGATGAAGTAGTTCCCGATAAGCGAAAGGATGATCACAGCGACACCGGCGAAAGCTGCCACATCCAGCACGTAGTACAGTAAGAACGTCTCGATTCCAATCTGAAGCGGCAGGATCCAGAGGCTGTGAATTTTCGTCAGTGCCAAAAGCACGTCGGTCGTGTCCGAAGTGATGAGATTATTGATGTCGATTGGCTTCTGACTTCCTGTTCCGCTCGTGAGTTGAAGAGCCCGCTTCCGCATCGCTTTCTGGAAAACCATGCTTCGAAGCGCAGCAGCGAGACGTAGCATGATGTGGTTGACCGAACTATTCACTTGCGTTGTCACGAAAGCATTCAGGATGCGCACGCAGAAAAACACGAAGAGCCATCCTGCGAGAGTCTTCAGATCAAGCTGCGCCGAATCGGTACTGAATCCAAGAACCACTTGGTGAAGTACCACTGGAGCGAACACAGAGTAGCCAGCCATAAAGAGTTGACCGACACCACAGAGCGCGAGCAGTCCGTCATAGGAGAACAAAAGCGCATTCCAAATCGAACGACCCCAATTTTGGTACTGCGATGCCAAATTGTCCGCACAAAGCTGGGTGGTATTGGACTCTTCCAGTTGCAGTAAATCGTCGATTTCGAGATCTCGAGCTTGAATGACTTCATAAATCGGAGCAGCTCGCGTGAAGAAGAGCGTCTCGAGAAGGGTCCGCTTAGCCGACAATGCTTCATCGTCAAGAATACCGCCGCCATCGCTGACTGGGACGGAACCGTAGCTTGCTTTGCTTGAACTCTGCAACCTCGAGGTCGTCATTGAAGAAATACCGCCGATGTTTCCAATCGATGCGGGGTCACCACTGTTGCACAACCCACGCAAATTGAGAAATGACATGGCGAGACGGCTGGCAACCAACCACACAACACAATGTGACCTTCACTCTCGGTGCCATTAGGATCATCACTCCTCTGAAACAAAGGGTAAATGACGGTCAGAGGGTTGATAACACAGAAAGATGCGATTGCACTCAAAATGATACACACAACAAGCCAAGTCACTTACCACCAGCCGAGGCAAACGGGCGACCACATCAGCATGTTGAGAACACTGGAGTCATCGTGTTGGTCTTGCTCAAACCTAAAATCACAAATGCCAGTAAATACACAATCACAGGCACCACACATCTGGGACCGACCTTTTTCTCGAACACGTCTCCCGACAGCAAACTTTGTTCACTATGCCTTTTCGTTATTTTTGCGTTGAAAAACATGCCCATGCATGAAAATTACAAACGTGCTTCCCCATCCACTAGCAAGCGATGCAGCCGCAGAACAGCTTCTGCTTCTTGCCACTAGCGCCTCCATCGATAAGCTGTCTCTGCTGGTCGCCGCCGGCTGATGTTGATGCATTGGTCTCTCCGCACAAACTTGCGTGCAGCGATTTCAGCGTCGTCGTCTCATTGTACAGCAGCTCTTCGGGCACATGCACTTTGTATTTCTGCGAGATGATGCCTTGGAACTGAGTCAGAGCCATCGAATCCATCCCGAGTTCCTGCAGCGGCTTGTTTGGATGAACTTGACGTTGCTCGACATTGAGAAGTTGCGCCAGCTCAGCTAGCAAGAAGTCGTAAACTCGCTCAGGCGCTTCATCCACGATCACCGTTGGCAGACCGTCCTTGTTTCCCGCATTTGCTGCCTTCGCCTGGGCATTTCCGCCAGCGCCTTGCTCAACATTTCGGTCCATTTCCATCACTGCAACTTCGTCTGCATCAGGCGCGTCACCGATCATATCCTCATTTCGATAGAGAATGTCGAGCTGCTTATCCTCTAGCGCTTTCTTGCAACGCGCACGAGAGATTTTACCGCTGGTAGTCTTGGGGATAGAACGCGGCTTGATTAAGACGATCAAGGTCACCTTCACGCCGTGTTCTCTTGCGATGGCGCTCCGGATCTTGCCACACAAACTCGCCTTATTCTTGATTTCTGGGTCGCGAAGTTCTGCAATCAGAGCGAGCTTTTCTTCGTCACCATCGCCATTTTCATCAGAGAATGAGAACGCTGCGCTGCAACCAGGACGCAGCTCTTCGTGGCTCTCAGCTGTCGCCTCGATGTCTTGAGGATAGTGGTTTCGTCCTCTAATAATGATCAAGTCCTTCATTCGTCCGCAGATGAAGAGCTCTTGCTGATAAATGACGCCGAAATCACCGGTTTTCACGTATGTACTATCGCTCAGTTCTCCTCCACTGAGGATTCTGGCTTGGAACACCTCGTTCGACAAATCTTGCATTTCTTGACCAAAGTACCCCAACGCCTTCGAGGCACTTGAAATCCAGATCTCTCCAGTCTGACCCTCTGGGCATTCTTCATTTGTGTCAGGGTTCACAATCCGAAGATCAATTCCATGGTCCTTTCGAGACGGAACGCCGCAGCCAATCATCTCTTTGAGAGGGATACTCTTGTCACTGGTCACTCGAAACTCGTTCTCCTTCTCCAACGCAGTCTTGTCAGCCCACAAGCGTTGCTGGCCACTTCCACACACGTACACAGTGTGCTCAGCGAGCCCGTACGTCGGCTTGATCACACCATCGGGGAGTCCGTACCGCTTGAAAGCCTTGTAGAACCCATCGATCGCTTCGCCTTGGATCGGCTCCGCACCATTGATCATATGACGAACACTGGAGAGATCGATCGCGGTCTCATTTTCCAATCGATCTGCCTTGCGAGCGCACAATGAGTAAGCAAAGTTTGGCGCTTGCAGGTGCGTGGCACGGTACTTGGAAACCAAACGAAGCCAGAGTGCGGGATCGCGGATGAAGCTGAATGGCGACATGTACACGCCGGCGGCTCCGTTGAAAATCGTGCCAAGGTAGGCGCCAATGAGACCCATGTCATGGTACTGCGGCAGCCATGAGACAACCACCGTTTCCTTGCTGGCTTGCAATGCCGAGCTGATCGTGCGCAGATTGTGGTTCAAATTGCCGTGCGTGAGAATCACCCCCTTCGGCACAGACGTCGACCCCGAAGTGTATTGCAGGAACGCGACGTCACTTGAACTGGGTGAGTCCTTGGACGAAAGCCACAGTTTGCCTTCAATCCCCTTGACGTCCACGAGGTCATCGGTGACACTCCATTCGAGATGGTCCGGCCACGGCAGCTGGTCCGCGAACGTGAGCTTCTGCTTGATCGCTGAGATCTTCTTCACATGGTAGTAAGCGGAGGACGTGAGCGCGAGCTTCGCCTGCGAGTTTTTTGCCACGGCGACAAACATGCTGATATCCTTTTTCATCTTGCGCGGGTCTGGCAAATGAAGGCATGCGTGTTAAAATCCCAATACTCAGGAACAATACCCGACAAATGACTGCAACAGTGCGCACCTGGTGGATACACTGGGACGGCTACGACGCCCGCGCGAAGACACGCGAGAAATGCCACAATGAACTCCAACCCAGGAGGGTACACAAGCAGCACGCGGTCTCCAGGCTTGACCCCCAACCTATTCACGAATACAGAGACAACCAGCACGTTATTTATCATGAATTTCAAAACGTCGCCGCTTCGTATATAGCATTGTATACATACCCTTTCGAATGCTGCTGCGGAGTACACAACAAAAGTGCCGCCAAGTTCTGCGTTTTTCGATACAAATCCTGTGTTCAAGCGCACGAAACAAAAAAATGAGAACACACCACCAACAACAGCATGAGGAAATGTCTGAGCGCGTCGGTAGCACATACCCCGGTGGTCAGCGACGCCGTCACGGCTCCTCGGTCATCCACGAACGACAGCATTGTCTATATAAAACAATAGCACAGAGTGTCAACAATACGCCGTCAATAAACGGTCGACTTTTGTGTAGAGAAGTTCACGCAAGCGCGGAATAATGCATCAACAAGAGAGAGAGCACGAAAGCGCATACCGCAGACACGCAGACACGCACACACACATTATGCTATCTACCACCGCTCATACACGTACCCGCGAGGGACTCTCCTTGGCCCATTTCTCGACGCGCTCGAGCAGCTCGGACTCCATTCTTGCGCTTGGTGTCGCTCGTTGGCTTGGTCTCCTTTCTGGTCTGTTTGTTAATCTGGACTGGGCTTTGGAAAGTCCAACTTCCAAGAAGAAGTTGGGAAGGGTGGTTTTTCCACAAAGGAGTAGATGCGACATTTTACCAAGAGCAGGTAGATTTGTTGAATTTTGTTAGAGTAGTGCTTCTTTGTTTTTGACGTGTTTTGAGACGATTTTGATGGTTGAGGACGGGTATTGGCGACAAAGGGCGGACTGGATTTTGTTTTGTTCTGGGTTAATTTTCTGCGACGTGTGAACATGCTGCTTCATGCAGCACAATACCTACTTGGTTGGGCTGCGATTGCTGTGAAGGAGGCACTGTGAATACAGGCAGGCTTGAAACTTTGCAGCTCGCGAAAGCTCGAAGACACACAGCAGGAGGCTGCGCTCCCGACGAGCATTCTCACGACCGTGTAGGGTTTGGACCGCGCGCTTTACGTTTGTTTATTACATTGCACATTTGTTTATTTATTCGCTCTCGATTGAGCATTTTACGTGTGCCTCTTTGCACCCAATCGAATTGCTTTGTAGCCATTATTTCTACCAATTAGATTATCTTGATTTTTGTGCAACCTTTCATGATTCCCCATTTTCCACACACGAGGGGCAGCACACACAAGGGTTGAGCAAGCATGGCGGGCGAGACGAGCACGACGAGCACGACACCACTGCGTAAGGATCCGTTCGCGTCGGAGCAGCTGCTGAGGGCGGCCGAGCAGCTTCAGGGCGCGATCAAGAGCGCGCGCAAGCGCCGCAGCTCCCACACCACGCACTCTGCGTCGATGGTGTCACCTCCGCGCACCACGCACACACGCAGTCGCAGCGAACACAGCGCGACCTTCGAAAAACATGACGCATTTGACGATAGCAATAGCAGTGATCAGAGCGACAAGGAGAACGTGCGTTATAATGGATCGCGTGCGAGTAGCGGTGATGCAGGTGTTGTTGCCGATAAAGCATTTGCTGCAAGGTGCGACGCCGGCTTGAAGCAGCAGTTGTCTCGCGACCGCTTCTCACGTCAGATGACGCAGAGCATGAGTAGTGAAATGCTGCTTGATCTGGCGTCTCTCAGCGACTGTAGTGATGAAGACAGCGATGATGGTAGCGGCGAGCGTGTTCGTCAGAGTAACCGCTGCAGTATGAGTGAGTGGGAGCGCAGAGGCATCCTCCGCATGTCGGAGCTATCACTCAGTGGAATGAGTCAGTCAGGTTTGTAATTGTGCTCTTCGAATGGGTGTATAATCATTGAGTCTATCATTAAAAAGAATGGCTGCTATTGCTGCGTTTGTATGTAGATCTCGAGCCACTTCGATCGAGGCACATGACGCGAAGCGAGATGGACAAGTCGATTGGGGAAATGACAAGACGCGCGCTCAACTGGATGCAGCAGGACACTGAGAAGCAGGCGAAGGAGAACAAAGCCATGCAGAAGCTGTTGCGCGACGTCGTTTCGATTATCAATGACGTTGTTGCCGATCTAGCCCTATCAAGTGATCAACAAGATGGTGTCAGAAGTGCTGCGTCTGTTAGTCGCTACATCTCAGAGGTGAAGCACTGGAAAGAGCTCTCCATCGACAAAGTGGGCAAGCTCGTCAGCGAGTGGGAAAAGGTTCTTCTCAGCTGGAGAAAAGACGCGTTGGACTCGAAGAAAGAAGCGCGAGAGAGCTGTGAGCTGTTTCAGGAAGATTGTGAAGCCAGAATGCGGCAACTTTGCGAGCTTCACGAGCTGGAACGAGGTAAAAGAACCGCTACCCATGCATTCGTACCTTTCTGGTAATTACACTAATGGGCCATCGACTCATCGAATTTTGTTGTGTGTTTTCAGCTGTGCTGACGAAGAAGATATCAGACCTTACCATTCTCACAGAGCAACAGCAAAGTAAGTATGTGCGGTTTGTTTAGCTGTTGAGAAGGAGCTACTTGGCGAGTTGTAGGCTCACAAATTGGATACACTTTCTCACGCAGTGCTTTGCGAGGACCACGCCAGTGAAATCTGGAATACAGCGGCTCGGTCACTACCAACCATGAATCGCTCGAATCGCCAAGAGGAAGTATCAAGCTGCTCGCGCTCGGACGGTGGACTCATTGACAACCAGCTTTTTCTCGAAAGAGAAACGATGAGTTTCAAAGCACAGCTCAAAGAAGCCGAGCTTTGTTCTCTGAATTGGCAAATGGCGTACGAAGACCAAGCCACGAGCTCGCGCCAGATGGAAGAGCGACTCGAAATGCTGCTGGAAGAGGCGTCAAACGATCAACTTGAGCTCCAGGAGCAAAAACGGAGAGTGTCGAGAATGATCCACGTCGACGCACTCAAGGTTTATCAGCAGAAAATCACGCTCCTTGAAGATCAAGTGCACGATACGCAGCAGCAGGTCGCCTGCGACCACGAGCAGTTCCTCTACGAGCAAAAGAAGTGGGAGTACGAGAAGAAGCACCTCGGCAAAGAGGTCCAGGAGATCCAAGACGTGAGCGTAAAGGTGCTCAAGGTGCTTCTGATCCGCGAAAAAATGCTCAAGAAGCAGGAGCGGCACCTGCAAAAGCGATCCTTGGGATTTGAAGACCAGCAACATCTGTTGAGTGATCAATTCAATGCACTGGAAGTGATTACACAGGAGCTGATGCAAGAGTGCGCACTCATTCTGGTGGCACTTCAAGACCAGTCGATCAGCAGTCGAAGTAGCCACCCCGCCGCCGGACAGAGTCTGATTCCAGTGAAGCCACTCCAGATCAAGAAGGTGATCAAACGGTTGCGGAAAGTGCAATATGTCTTGGAAACGCAGCGGAGCATCTCGGGGAAACCTGAGCCGCTGATCCCTCCAGGCGCAGAACAGTAGTGTTCGGTTGGTGATTTTGGTACGCCAAGGCTCGGTGATCAGAGCATTTGAGCAGTACCTTGAGGTCTTCCACGAGCGTCTGGGTGGAGCATGCAGTGCACCGACCTTTGATTACAAAGAGAGGCATCAACAACAAGGTGATGAACAATGAATGACAGTGCATACCAGCGCTACGTTGCACTTCGTGGGACATTTCACTTACGAATTCTTGGTGAACGTACATCAGACACACGGCAACGACACCAGGTAAGCAGTAATCGATAATGGCGTCATGAGCAAAGAGCGAGTCGAGTCAGCTCGTCTCTCAACATTTAAAGGTGTCAGGGAGCGAGCGAGGCGTCTAACGAAATCTGTGACGATAAATATTGAAGCACGATAGTGGTGTTGATTGCTGAATAGGTGCGAATCACTTGGCTGTCGTTCATCGCAGTGGCAGTCTTGGATTTTGATTTTGATGCGAAGAGCCTGACCTGAACGGTACTTTGTCGAGAGAGCAAGCAATGCCACTTGGCGGGCTGCTTCGTTCTTTGCGCTAGTCGCAATGTACAATGCACTTCAAGCATGACCAAGGTTTTCTATCTACATGTGCGTAGATATCATTTAGGCATCATTCAAAAGCTCACTACTTTTGCCGTCCGAGCTCTCGAGTTCCTGAGTTCCTGAGTTCCCGAGGTCCTGGGATTCCGAGGTGTCAGCGCCAAACAGTAGGTTTACGTCGTTCAGGTTTCCGTTTTTGGTAAACTCTGTCACACAATAATGTATAATCCAAACAATCGGACGCTCAAGGTGGCGGTGATATGATCCAAGCACACTGACACTGTCAACGACACAAAACGGCAAAACACGCACGATAGCACGAATATCTATTACCCATCAAGGTGTCCACGGCGTGTTCGTTTACGCCGAAGGACTGGAGCTCTTGCGGCAGTGGTGGGACTTCTCAGGGCGTCGATTTATGATCCTGGTCTTGGTGCTGCGACTCGGACCGACTACATGCAGAATTCGGCGTCGCTTCATCGCCAAGACTCGACTTTCTCAACAAGCCTGTCGTTCAATCCGGTCCGCTCAGCCACACAACCTATCGATCTACCAATAGTTGCATTGTCGTGTTGGTATGGAGGGCAGTGCTGCGTTGTGTGCGTCTGCATTCCTTACTGTATCCCTTCATCATTATTGGCTGAGGGAGTGCGTGTTGACCCCACCCGCACTAATCAACTCAACTTTGAGTTCAAAGCCATCGAGCAAGTGGTGGAGTGAGTCACTCTGGTGGCACGATCGAAGACAGACCTCGGTCCAGCAAGATGGTGCGTATCCAAGGTTCAGCAGCAGCAGCCCCACAGATTCAGCTGGTGGTCTCATCTGTACTCGGGATCTGCGCATGTGTCAACCGTGAGATCGGGGTACGCCGCCGCCACCTGGCATTTGTCACTTCGCATGCGGTTGTGTATTCGGTTTCCACTCCCCCGTTCTGGTGGAGCTCTAAAGCTCCGATATCAGTATTCTTCGATTCCCACTGAGAATGGGAGCAAGAATCTGTACACGAAACACAGTGATGCAATGGAAACGTGTGTGCTGTAAGCATTACTGTCGGCGAGTCAATCAAATCGCAATCATACTTGTGGCCGAGAGAACGCCAAGCCATCCATCCTGATACGAGAAATATGTAATGTGTAATACGAGTGTACACTTCGAAGAAGAGGAAAACAAGATGATCCAGGTAAAGGAGCAGAGTCAGCACCAAGAGCCACTCACTTGTCGCTCAATAGTACTCCCATGACGTCAACACTTTGGTCTGCTAAGCTTTTCCGTTGAGGGGTTTGACAGCGTGCTTTGGATATTTTTTGTCGGACATGATCGCATATCATTGCGCTGGTTGGGATTTGGCAGATCCCGTTTTTGACGCACAACCAGATTCGGTAAGTAGGTACTGTAGGGTTCGCGACTTGTACTGATATTGATGGATCACTGGATCATCGAGCAGGAGACAAGCCGCCGCCGCCCAGATCATCCTGAGCAGGTGCAGCATTTGCATGTGACTCGCATCACGCCACATGAGACTCGAAGCGGTATCGAAAGAGCGACAGAAGCGGGCGAGCGATTTGCGGAGAGAGAGTTTGACCAGTCCGTCGATATCAATCGATCCACGTCAAACATCATCAGATCCCGAAGATTGCGCCGCAAAGTGAGCGCAAACCAAAGCTCTAAAAAAACGCGACCGATTGCGACCATTTTCTGCGCTCCAGCATTCGAGCCTATTGTTCGTTACACACAGGAGACAGCACAATCTTGCTGCTCCAGTTGATGGCACATTTGAGGAGCTCCAACGTGGCACTGCCTCGGTTTTTTGGAGAGCGAGAGAGTGAATTGAATGAGCGAGACGCCACCATCCATTCAGACCACCACCTCAAATAGAGTAGATTTTTGGGAGCTTGATGAGCTGTCAGTATGATACACGCACGCACAATGGACCAACGATATTGGTCCAGAGAGAGAGAGAAAGAGGAGAGAGATCATCAAGAGGAACAGAGAGAGAAGCGCTCGTCAGTAAAGGTTGTGTGGTTGTGTCCGTCCAAAAGATTACGTCTATTTCCACGGGGTATATAATTTAGCAGGCGCTTTGACAACGATTTGTACCGCACTTACACGCCAGCGAGTCAGTGCTGACTCCTCTCCAACACTCTGGTATCAATTTTCAGAGGTTTTGAGGTCAGCCATCCGCTCGGTTTCGAAGTACGGTTTCCTGTAGATGGTCCACATTCGCCCAGCTGGTCAAAGCTTCAAGCAATATCGTCAGCAAGCAAGCCCCAGTCAGGAACCAATTGACTGGTTCTTTAACGAGCGGTCCCATCCCGGTCTCCGCATCCTGGCGCGACCACTTGCATCCGGCGCACAGTTGTCTTTCTAATATTTGCCTACTTTTGCTTTTCACTGTGGCATGGGCGTTCTGTATGGGGACGGAAGGGGGGACTGACAGCCTCGTTTGTATCGTCTGGCTCAACATACATGCTACACACAGTCTGTGAATTTTGCAGTTTTCATTGACTACATCAGTACATTTCGGATAAAATGCCAGTTACTCAAGCATCGCTTCTAAAAAGCTTCTAAAAATACTGATACATAAAAATTTGCACTACTATATATCTTATATTAGTGCAAGTCACTCGATAAACCACTGCAGGTATCCATTCGCCTACCACACCCCCCAACCCTGCGTGACAGAATGCAAGAGAGAGCTTGGCGCGTGGAGACAGTGCCCTCGCAGCCAGCTGCCGCACGCCACCTTTCTGCCTGCATACGTATCGCCTGATGAATCCCCATTTGCTGCACTCCAATCTCTGGGTGGCCCTTCCTGCCTTCCTGCCCGCTTTGCTCTGAGTCCCGCACGCAATTGGCGCTTTGCTTTGCAAAGTTTATCGTCTCTCTCCGCCGACGCCCCGACATCTGTCAGTCTCGAATTTGTCGCCTCCTCACTCGCCTTCCAGTCTCGCGTCCCGAGCGTCCGGAGGCTCGGACCAACACGAGTCGATTGTGATTCATCCACTCACACTCACACTGACTGCCATTACGTGCCATCGTACCCCCCTCTTCCAACAGCAGCAGTATCAACCCTCTCCACCTAATTAACTATGAACCCGCTCGACCTGCGCTTCCCGCTCGACGAGGAATACCTGCCAACGCTCATGGTGGACACGGTGACGATCGCCGCGTGGACGTGCGCCGCCAAGGCCGAGATCGCCAACGTCGTGCAGAACCGTATGTCGTGGTTCTACCGCGGTGACGAGCTCTCGCGCTCGTTCAAGCTCATCTACGAGAAGGAGTCGCTGCGGGGCTTTACGCGCAGCGCCAGCAGCGCCGACAAGAAGGACTTTCTGTGCCAAGGCCACATCCAGCTCTCGCTCGACGACATCGCGTACGGGCTCTACAGCGAGACCACGTTCGAGCTTCGGTCCGTGCAGGTGCAGCTCTACCAGGAGACGTTCCTGGACGCCGCGGTACTCCACGTCTCGGAGCGCCAGACGCCCGAGGACTCGTTCCACTTTGCCGGCGTCAAGTGGGCTGCTTACAGCTCGCCCAGTCCGGGGCTCGTGGCTCCTCGCGACTTTGTCTACTTTGAGTACTCGTGCAAGACGACCGACGCGGACGGCCGCCCCGTGGTCGTGCAGTACATCGAGTGCCCCGAATTGCTGCGCCACCAGATCCAAGAGCACGACATGGGGCTCACGCGCGGCAGCATGCTCATGATCAACACGTTCCGCACCGAGTCTGACGGGTCCACGTACTGCCAGTCGGCCGGTACGTTCGACGCCGGCAAGTGGTCGACGTCCAAGTCGCTCCCACAGAGCTTCAAGAGCATGCTCAACCTCGTGGGGCTCGCGGACGCGCGCGCGATTGTGAACCTCGGCGTACTGAAGACGCTGCCGGCACGCCAGGAGAGCAGCGACAAGAAGACGTGCTCGGTGTGCGCCAAGAAGTTCAACATGCTCACGCGCACGCGCCAGATCTGCCGGTCCTGCGGCCACTGCACGTGCCGCAAGTGCATCGTTGGGCTCAAATTCTTCAATGAGAACAGCCTCTACTCATCCACGCTGCCGGTCGTGAGCGAGAAGTTCTGCTTCAAGTGCGTCATGAACTCGCGCGAGCAGCGCCGCGACGGTGGCTCACTCTCGCTCTGCTACTCGAGCGGCACCGTGGGCTCGGGCTCGCCTTCGATCGCGAGCCGCTCGACCAACAGCTCGACCTGCATCGACGAGCCGGAGATGTGGAACGCGATCGACAAGATGGACAACCTGAGCATGAGCGACTCTGCAGCGGCGGCCGCGCGTCGCAGCTCGAACCAGTCCGAGAGCAGCGAGGCAGCATCAGACGCGCGAGTTTCCTCTGGCAGTGGCGCGAAGAAGCACAGCAAGACGAAGAGCATCAGCCTGATCGACGAAGAAGCCACGCTGCAGGTGATGGGTGAGCAGCAGCAGCGCCGCGCGACGGCCAGGTCCAGTGCTGCGCACACGTCGTCGGCGTCGTCTCCCGTCGGTCTGCGCAGCAACTCGGTGTACTCGGCGATGCCCGTGAACGTCGCTACTGGGACTCTTCTGTCGCCTGTTGGTAGCGGCAACGGCGGGCCATCCGACGCGTTTGCCAAGATGTCAGAGGCCATTGCGGCGCAGAACGCGCTGCTCATGAACATCCAGCACGAGCGCCAGAAGATGCACAGCGTGAGCGGCAAGAAGCCGAGCTACGGCTACGCGCAGTACGTGGCGTCACCGCCGATCTCGCCCCTCGGCGGCTCGTCGTTCACGACCAACGATGACCGCTTTGAGATCATCTCGGATTAAGTGAGACCGATCGTGCAAGCAAGCAAGAGAGGCAAAGAGCAAGCGTCCAATGGAGAGCGACACTGAGATGTCAGTGAGTGTTGGTGTGAAGAACCCAGTTAGTGAGTGAGTGATGGAGTGAAGTTGTTAGGTTCCCTTAATTTATTTCTTATGAATGTACTTCGTCTGCCAGCAGCGAGTATGGGCAATCATAGCGAGCTTTTTGCGTTGCGCCCGGTGTTGCATCTGTTGTGACGATGATGATTAATGGATGGCTGGGGGGATCTGATACTTTGTCGTAAGTGAGACCTACTCTGAAAAGCTCAGCACTCGCACGTATTAGCACAAAACGCTGGGAACCCAAAGGCTCACTCACTTTGCACATTCAACCAAAGTTCAAATAACTTATTTACTACTGGTACTTTCGTACAAACTGCCACCACCTGGATGCTTCAAACGTACTCCAGTGCAAACCTCACATAAAGCTCATCCATCGACACCCATATGCGCTTCTGGGTCCTGCTCCCTTCCTCCCTCCATCCATTGTATCCTTCCTATCTCTCTTGAATACCTCCACTCCACTTTTTCACACTACCATGGAGCTCAGTTCACTTCCGAGATCATTTCAAAGCGGTCATCATCATCACCAACGGAGATGGCGCGATTCGCATTGCTGTGACCACCATCCTGCTGATGGTGCTGGTAATAAGCCGGAGCCACGCCCCTAGCTGCTCGTCGGTACTGGTTCAGCTTCAGGCGCTCCTGCTCGATGTTCAGCAGCAGCGCCTCCTGTGCCGCGATCGACTGCGTCAGTTTGTTGAATGCATTCGCCGCCGGCTCCGGGTACGTTCCTGTTGCTGCTGCTACTGGTCCTTGAGGTCCTCCTGATGCCGAGAATTGGCTCTGCGTCGAGCCAGCCGACCACCGTGCATCACTGCCGTCCAGGTATAGCCCCTGGCGTGATCGGCTCGAGTCGCTGGCCTCTGAGTCCGAATACAACTGCGTATAGCTCGGTGGCGGCCCCAATGGAACCTGCTGCTGTTGAGCCCTGGACCGCGCGATGAACGCCATCACCGGCGACACCTCGCTCCCATACGCATTATTGTTCGCTCCTCCTCGAGGCGACTCAAGCACGGGGCAATACTTGCTGCTGTAGTAGTTGCTCGGCGGCTCGTACAGGATCGCTGGTTCGTCCTGCGCGGGTGACGAAGAGGCTTGCCGCCTGAAGCTGCTCTTGCTCACCAGTCCTCTCCGCTGGGACCCTTTCCTTTGCAGTCGCATCGCAGTCATCGAGAGCGACAGCACGCGCTCGTCATCGTCGTCGTAATCGTTGCCGCTGTCGTCACTGATGTCGTATAGACTCGCCGAGGACTCACCGGCGGCCGCGTCTTCGTCGTGCGCCGCGAGGTCGTCGAACGACGACTCGGTCGTCTTGTTGCTGCTGCTCTCGGACACGATCGAGTCGACAAAGTGCGCGACCAGCGCGTCGTCGCACTCGGGTCGCTGTTCGCGCGCGCGTCGCACGCAGGGCAGACAGAACTTGTCCTCCACGAGCAACGGCGCGCGCGTCGGCGCATTCAAACCGTCTTCGTTCAGGAACCGGAGCTTCACTGTACAGTGTTTGCAGATGCTGTGGCCGCAAGACCGGCAGTTCTGGCGCGTGCGCAGCATGCTGAACTTCTTCTTGCACAGGTAGCACGCCTTGGCCGCCGAGACCGCCGATGCGACCTTGAGCCTCGACACTGCGCGCGCGTCGGCAAGCCCCACAAGGTTGTTGAGACTGCTGAACGCCTGCAGCACGGTCTTCATCCCTACCCAGGACGGGATCTGCTCGCTCGCGAGGAACGTGCCGGCGGACTGGCAGTACGTGCCTTCTTCGTCGGCGCGGAACGTGGTGATCTGGTGGTTCTTGCCCCTCGCGAGCGCCCGCGTCGCGTCGCTCTCCAGCACTTGCGACGGCTCCAGGTCCGGACACGTGAGGTACTGCACGAGTACCGTGCGGCCATCGGCGTCCCTCGTCGTGAACGCGTACTCAAAGTAGACCATGTCGGCGTGCGTGGTGACGTCCGTGGGCGAGTTGGACGCCGCCCACTTGACGCCGGCAAAATGGAAATTGTCCTCGAGCGTCTGGCGCTCGTCGACGCAGAGCACCGCGGCGTCCAGAAACGCGTCCTCATCCAGAAATGCGCTCACGCCGCGCTGGTCCTGCGTGTTCTCCGCGTAGAGCCCGAACGAGACGTCATCGAGGTACATCTTGAGGATGCCACACGCGTAGAACTCCTTGCGGCGCGCGGCCTCGGTCGTGCAGATGTAGCCTTCCAGCCCTTTCTTGTTGTAGATGAGCTTGTACGCGTATTTGGGCTCCTGCCCCTTGTAGTACCACGAGTCAAGGTTGCTCAGCAGCGCCGCCACTTCCTCGCGCGCCGCGCACTTCCACGCGTACAGTGTCGGCTTGTCCACGCGCAGTCGCGGCAGCGCGGACGCGTGCAACGGGTGCCGGGGCTCCATCTTGATGAGATGTATCTATTTGCGCCGTGTAGCTGTAGCCTTGCTGTCTGTCTATCGGATTGGATCGTAGAGCTCTCTCTACGTGTTGTAAACTGGAAGATGGCGGGTGATCTGAGATCGCTGCTCGTTGGCGTTTGGCCGACTGCCACGCGAAGGAGAAATGGCGGAGGATTGGGGAATTCGATCGGCCGACGACCAGCGGCCCTTCTCTCGCGAGTGTTCTTCTCGAGTGTGAGTGTGAACGCGTGTTGTTGGGCTTGTGGCAAACGCCATAGAGAAGCAGCGTGGGCGGGAGCAGAATGATGAGCGCAGCGGAGATTCGCTCACTTTTTAGTCGCAAGTGCCACCACACCCGCTGAAGATTCGATGGTGGTCGCACTTTAGCGGAGGTGTCGTCCGTGTGTAAACGGTATATGCCTCTATAAAATATTATACCTGTTTAATTTTGTTATCAACAGATCTAAATACTAAATGCACACCAAAAACCTTGTTTGAAATGATACGTATTATTAAAGGTCAACGACAGACATTGAAGTGGTCACAATGATGTTATGGTGACAAAGTCGGTCGGACCCAATGGACAAAAGTACACTTGTAGCTCTTGACCACAGCAACGCTCAACGCAACGTATTGATGCTGTAGCGCTTGCTGCATACAGAATGATGCTTTGCCGATCGCTTCCCCACCCCAGTTTCGCGTTGTGTCCTCATCCAGCACGGCGGCGACTGCCTCACGTGGGGTATTACTATACAATATTGCGATTGGTCAGCTTGCTTGGGGTGGGTCTGCTGCCACTGGCGCGTGAGTGGCAGCATCTGAGATCTGGGTCTTGCCTGCTCGACACACTTGCAGAGGCAACAGGACTGAGGCACCCCGGGAAAGAAGTGACGACTTCAGTCAGCACACAGCAGTGCAGAGCGTCTCCATTTCGCGACCACCTCGAGATTCCGGAGCCTTTGCTTCCTTCCTAAGCTTGAGGGCGAGCAGCTCAGCTCATCTTGCGAGTGTTGTTGTTGTTTCAGCATGGGAAAGTACAATAAAGCCGCGAATCTGAAGATTCACTGGGGTTGTGGGTTTCGGGATCAGAACTCAGAATTGTACAATGATGTCTTGGGTAAGTTTGCAACGCTTGCTTTATACTTTTAGTAAAAATGAGCAGCACACTTGCCTCCACATAGAAACAATAAAAGTACAATGCCAGGTTTCCATTTTTAAGACAGAATACCGCAAAGCACTTATTGTATCCGACGTTTTGTTATCTCCGACTATTTAAATTCGCCAATCAGAACGCTTCGATAAAACACTAAAATCTATTTGTTCTTTCCGACACCATGCGGACACATCATGCGGTTGCTCGTAGCCAATCTCTCGAATTGGTGGATGAGAATTGCTTCGCCTGATGCACTCGTTGCTGCTTCTCATTCAACATCATGCCATGTGGTCGACACAAAGCCACAGAAGACGGAGGGAGGAAGCCACGACAGTA
>JAASGV010000802.1:0-16942 GCA_023334355.1 Globisporangium abappressorium
AACAATGATCAGAGTGTGAAGTGTCGATGCCGTGATTACTGGTACGTACCGATGATGGGCCGAGTGCAGAAGTGCACGCGAACACTTAGCGCATCAGCAGCTGCCACGATGCCAGAATGCCTACCCGTGTAAACTGGAACGCTTGACAGTTGGAAACCTCTACTCATAAGCACTCCAAAGAACCACTTGTAGTTGCTGCTACTCTCCACAGGGACCAACGCGACAGAAGCAATCTGGTTCTCCATGTTCCCGTCTCGACCGACGAGAACAAGCTGAACGTCATTGTAGTTCCGATGCTTCATGTGTGCTGCGTCGACACCGAAAACCTTCTGTCTCTTCCCATACAGTCAAGGGTCCAATACGATGATTGTCTTCTCAAATCGTCCGCTCGAGTCTCGGTGGAGCTCCGTGTGCAGATTGGTATTGAGTCGTGACAGCTCCGCCAGGAAACTCGGCAGTAGTTGGATTGAGTCACGATCTTCCGAAAACAGCTCGGACTTGATCTGTTCTCTGGCGTGTCCCAACATTGAGGTGTTGTACATCAGCCCATCCTGCAGCTTGAGTTGATCAGACAGGCTTCCCACAGAGACGGAGTTGTCTGCCGGGATAGCCGATCTTACCACTGTGCTGGCTGCGACTTGGCGCTGCGTTGGTCTTGAGGCACCAGTACAGTTGGCATGCTCGAGACTGCATGTCGTCGCGTGCCACGATGATTTCTTCTGCTTGTACCATGTGCATGATGCGCTGACAAACCATGGGCATGAAGAGCTACTCGTGCACCCAAACTTCCGATACGTACCGCCTTTTTTGGTCATCACAGCTCGCTTTCCTTGCTTGAGTGCCGCGTCTTGAACAGCGGCAGTCATTTCCGTGCTTGTCAATCAGCTCTTCGACTTGAGGCCACGCAGCAGCGTTTCCGTCTCCATGGCGACTTCGGCTTTGAGTGTGACCTGTAGAGGAATCTGACAACTCACATCACCAGGATAAGAATAGGCCAAGTCTCGCTCTATTTTGGTCTGTTGTCTGTGTCAATAGTATCCATTGAATTAAACCCGCAGATGGTGTGTTTAAAACAGTTTGGGTCACCTTTTGCACAACAAACCATTGAGTCACATTTTGGAATTTTCCCTTTTAAAAAAGCAGAATGGGATTCATCAAAAAGTTATGCTTTGACATTTTTTTAAAAGTTTAAAAAAAAAACATGCTTAACTTCAAGCACCACACCACTCCATATTCTTCAAACACCACTTCACGATTGCAAATATGGGCTCGGGTTTGGTAATGAAATTTGTACCGTAACGTATCGCAATTTCATTAAAACCACGCGGCCCGTGCAGTCGCAACGCGGGCTTTAATGAAATTTGCACGCGTTTGTACCGGAAATTCATTTCCAAAATTGGCACCGGTTCCAGCTATCTGATTGGAAGACGGATCTGACCAATCAACAATGAGGAAAACACTTTCAAACAGGGTTTGTAAGGAGCATGTCTCTTGGGATGTAGGGTTAACATAAAACCTAAGTGTGGTTTTTGAAAATAGTATTTTTTGTGTGAATAAACTTCATGGTTTTTACGAAGTATAAAATGTCTACACTTTGATTGATTCAAGTTCGCCTGAGCCAGCAGTCACCAGCTCCAATCAGTTTTTGCCTCAACGAGTCAGCGGCAGCTTCGGATGACGTTCTGTTTGTTGTGCGTCTGCTGATTGATACAGATTGCAAATCAGGAGCCACCTGATTTGCAAATGGCGATGACATCCCTGCTTTTTGCCATTGCGACTCGCACTTCGCGAGTGCGTTCACATCAGTCCGATCAGTCCTCCAAGCTTGTGAGTACTGAGTACTGAATCAACGAGTTCCAAGCTTGCGAGCGCTATGCTGAACTCTCATAGTACCGGTTCTGGTGCGCGACTGCCACTCCAAGTGTTAACTTATGACTATGTATGAATGACCTCATTGGTGCCATCTTCAAATCGACGTCTTTCATCCATTTGGATTGAGCACCTCCAGCCGCTCGTTCACTATCGTACTTTTGCTCAAGATCTTGAGCACGAAAGAGTGAGGTTCTGGAGCCACAGCGCACACGCAGTCTTCATGATTCCTTCCCAAACGCCAGCACTCGTACATATAATTTAAATCAGTTCCACTCCCCTTGTCTGCGATATGCTTTTCTGCCACGCCGTTTGCCGTTTGCTCGCTTCATCAGCGCTCGACAGCAATGGTCAACAGCTCCATTCCCAGCCACACACGCACGCGCTGAGTCATTTTTTCAATCAGTTCTGCAACTCAGAGACAGACAGGTGTGGGTAATGATTTGAAGGCTTTCCACCCATATTATTGCCACACAGAATCAACCCACTTGGCCACAAAGCTGACTGAATGACTGGCTTAACCTGAGCCTTTCGCGTTCTTCCTGTGCCTCGTCTTCGCGCGTTTTGACGCACTCAACAGAAAGAACGTTGTGAATGGCACTTTGACCTCGTTTCACTATGCCCTCGCCTTCCATGCCCAGTTTCTAGCCCTCACTCCATTAAGCCGAGTCCCACTGTCCACACTTGATGCTCTCTCACCGCATCACCTCACCGCCGCTTTCCTTCCCTTCTTCCCGTTCACTCACTCACTCACTCACCCTTCCTTCCAGATAAACGAAGAGCTCTTTCGAAAGTCTCGGACTCCCCTTCGCTCATTGCAGCTTTTGCCGTCGACGACGCACTTCACCAGCACCAGCAGCAGCTCTTCTTAGCAACCGTAACCTACCATGAACATCCGCTTCGCCACGTTCCTGGCCGCGATCGCCAGCTCGATCTCCACCACCACAGCCTACTCGTCGTCCCACAAGGTCCATTCGTCGGTGCACCGCACACTGCAAACGGCCGGCACGGTGAACCTCATCGTGACGCTCGGTGATGGCAACGAGAAGGTGATCGAGAGCTTCCAGGAGGCGGCGTACGTGTCGCGCGACGCCAAGATCGCGGCGCTCAAGGGCAAGCTCGAGAGCGCGCACCAGTCGCTCGTGGCGCCCGTGAGCAAGCTGCTGAGCCAGGAGGTGGCCACCACCGAGCCGCTCTTCTCCAAATTTAAGACGTTCTGGATCTCCAACCAGGTGTACATCGAGGCCGCGACCTTCGAGCTCGTGGAGAAGCTTGTGGAGATCCCGTCGGTCGCCGACGTGCGCGAGGAAGTGCTCGCGGTCTCCGGCAAGGAGGCGCTCGACACCGACCAGGCCGCCAAGGAGCTCGTGGGCTACGAGTGGAATGTGGCCAAGATCGGCGCGCCGAAGGTCTGGGCGGACGGCAACATCGGCCAGGGCGTGCTGGTCGCCAGCATCGGCTCTGGCGTGCGCCACACGCATGAGACGCTCGCGCGCAACTTTATCGGCGAGAAGCTCGGCTGGTACGACGCCGAGGACCCCAAGGGCAGCACGACCCCCAAGGACGTGGGCGACGGCCTCGGCACGCACGCCATGGCGATCATCGCCGGTTCCAAGGGGGTGGGCGTGGCGCCAGGCGCGTCTTGGATGACCTGCAAAGGCTGCCGCACGGACAATTGCCCTGAGTCCGACCTCATCGCCTGCGCGCAGTGGATCTTGTGTCCACCGAGCGCCGCGTCCGTGAACGCGACCGCCTCGACGAACGACACGGCCCCAGCGTGTGGCACTGCGCCGCGCATCGTGCACAACTCGTGGTACAGTCTCCAGAACGACAACTGGTTCAAGGCGTCCGTGAACGCATGGGAGAAGGCCGACATCGTGTCGATCTTCCAAGTGGGCGACTCGGGTCCGGCGTGCTCGACCGTGCTGTCCCCAGGCGATTACCCGAACGTGATCAGCGTCGGCTCGGTGTCATCCTCGAACGTGCTCTCAGCGTTCGGCGGCAAGGGCCCGGCGCTCAACAAACGCGTGAAGCCGGACATCGTGGCCCCCGGCTCGCGCATCCGCGCCGCCGGCGGCGCCAGCGACACGGACTACATGACCAAGTCGAGCACGAGCATCGCGGCCGCGCACATCGCTGGCACGGTGGCGCTGCTGCTGAGCGCGCAGCCGAACTTCCTCGTGTCCGAGGTCAAGGTGGCGCTCTACACCACAACGGACCAGACGGGGCTCTCGCAGACCGCGGCGTCCAACCTCACGTGCGGCGCCACGTCCGACAAGGTCTGGCCCAACAACCAGTTCGGCCACGGCCTCGTGAACGCGCTCAACCTCTACGAGGGTTTCCGTCCATCGCCTTAAGTATTTTCCAAGTCCTAAGCTCAGCTTAGTTACGCCAGGAACTACTACAACTTACTCCCAGTTTTGTGCACTAGCAGCAGCAGCCAACTGACCCTTTGTCTCGTTTTCTAATATAAATCCAGCTGAGCAGCTCGATTTTTGGCTTGGTAGAAATTGGTTCTGCCCAGAGTTGGCACACTGGTGCTTGAGCGTTCTGCGCAGGAGGCAAAGCTAGCCAAGACGAACGAGGATTCGTCTCCTTGGAGCACGGTCGAAGTGGCAGGACTGTACAATTTGTGGAATTTTGAGTTGCTGTCCTGGATGCAGACGCACTGGTCTAGCTAGATAGGTGGGGGTCACAGCTTTGAAGGTGGCCTTTCCATTCCAGTGGACGGAGTACCTGAGGAATACTCTACTGCACCAGTAAGTCGACTACAGGTTACCATTCCCAGGACTCGAAAACATCAAAGGAGAATTACGAAGCTTGGCGTTCAAAACGGGATCCTCCCTCACTGTTGTTATTGCAGCCTATACCAGCTCTTCTTCTGTACTTGCACACACACACGTTTTCAAAAGAACAATTTGTTTCTGCTTTGTCTGTTGGCTGCCAGACTTCTCGCACCGACCTGGCGGCGCTCTTACAACAACTTAAGGCGCTGGGCGGAAGCCCTGGTACGCGTCAAAGATGTTGAGGCGGCCGTGGCCGTACTGGTTGTTTGGGAAGTCCAAGTCCGATGTGCTGCCGCACGTGTAGTTGGACGCCTCCAGACCCGTCTGCACCGTCGTGGTGTAGAGCGCGACCTTGATCTCGTCGAGCGAGTAGTCTGGGTTGGCCGACAGCAGCAGCGCGACCGAGCCCGTGACGTGCGGTGTGGCCATGCTCGTCCCCGAGATGGTGTTGTAGCCAGTGTCGGTCTCGTTCCACGCGGAGCGGATCATGTACCCTGGGGCCGTAATGTCCGGCTTGCGACGGCCGTTCACGGTAGGTCCGCGCGAGCTCCAGCTGTTGATGCGGTCGTAGGTCGTGACGGAGCCCACGGTGATGACGTTCGGGTAGTCGCCTGGCGAGTTCGAGGTCGTGCAGTTTGGGCCGCTGTTACCGGCCGAGAACACTGGCACAATACCCGCCTTGATCCACGCGTCGACCGCTGGTTTGTACCAGAAGTCGCCCTGACCGCCGCCCCAGCTGTTGCTCACGACGTGAGGCGCCTTGCTGCAGTCAGGCTTGCTGCCGTCGGTTAGCGTTGGGCAGAGGATCCACTGCGCGCAGTCCAGCAGGTCGGACTCCGGGCACGAGCTCGTGCGGCAGCCTCGACACGCCATCCACGTGGCACCAGGCGCGACACCGACACCCTTGGCGCCAGCGATCGTGCCCATGGTGTGGGAGCCATGTCCGTTGCCGTCGAACGGCTCTGGTCGCTTCGACTCCGGGTCGAACCAGCCGTATTCGCCGCGGAAGTTACGCTTGAGCGCTTCGTGGGTTCCGCGAACGCCCGTGTCGATGTTCGCGACAATGACGCCCTGGCCGATGTTGCCATCCGCCCAGACCTTTGGCGCACCAATCTTGATGATGCTCGTCTCCTGGCCGACCAGCTCCTTGACCGAGTCGTCAGGCTGAGGCTTCGCCACGTCGAACGCGCGCTCTTCGCGGATGTCGGCGATTGTGACCAAACCCGCGAGCTTCTCGACGAGGTCGAAGGACGCCGAGTCGATGAAGAGCTGGTTCGAGATCCAGAAGTTTTTATAGCCGTCGTGGGAGCCCGCGGCTTCTTGCGAGAGCAGGCTCTGCACTTCAGCCGACGCCTTAAAGTTGGCGATCTCGAGCTTGCTCTTGAGCGCGTTGATGCGGTCCGTGCGGGACTTGTAGTCGGACTCCTGGACGCTCTCGAGCACCGACTCGGTGGTCTCCGCGAGCTGGACGATCAGGTTCACCGCGCCGTCCTTGCGGAGAGCGCGGTGGACTCCCGAGTGCACGCGTGGGAGCGCGTCGACCGAGGAGGTGGCGGCAATGGCGACGAGGAAAGCAGCGAAGCGGGCGTTCATCTTGAGCCAGAGTGGAGCGGAGGACTTGGGTTGTAGCTGGCAAAATAAATTGTGAGAGAGCTCTTGAGAGCGGCGGTGGCGGCGAAGAGCTCCAGAAGACAGGCTGACAGACCGAATGATGTGGCTGACTGGGGCCTCTTCGTTTACAAGAGGCCAAGGGGTATTAGAAGGGAATGGCTGAGGGATGAGCCGGGGGAGGAGAGAGGAACAGCGCGTGTTGCACACGAAAACGGAACCAGGCGATCAGAGTCGACGAACCGACGAACCTGGAAGAATAAGGCAAAGAACGAAGGTTCAAAGGACCAAAAGGGATCCGCCAACTCACTCACGTGTGCAGAAAAAGGGGAACTTGGCATCACAGGCTCAACGTCTACAGACCACAGGCGGCACCTTCGAACAAAGCCACCTACCACATCTGTGAAGTGTACACATTGAGATTGAGTGCATGGAGCTCCACTTAATCTCAATCCTGGGGATTGCTGTGTGGAGATAAAATGCCTACAAATGGGGAGCTCTCCATCTGAATCGTAGCTTTTGGGGCTACGGAACGCCTCGATTTGCTCCAAGAAGATCCCCAAGCGTGCGACCAAACCCAGCTGTTTGGTTTCGGTTTATTTTCTCCTTTCTTTGTCCAGAGTCGCTTGTTGGCTCATGCGCGGACTTCTGATAACAGATAGCAAATGACTCACCAGCTGTTTCTCGCCTTTGACGGACAGACGGAGAGGCTCACACGCCTGACAGACTTGGTCACAACAAGCGAAGGGAGGGACAAACGCTCAGGGCCGGGCTCACGAAGCTCCTGCCGTCACATTGAGTCTATCGGCGTACAATCAAGACTGGTCGTTGCAGCTGTCCAATGTGTTTGTATACTTTGGCTAATGACGAAGGCATCGATCCCTGTGTGAGGCTGCACTCACGGGAGGAGACAAAATTCCAGGCGGGAATGCAGTCTCTATACTCTGAGCTGAGTGGCCCACTCAACAGCCATCATGTGATTGCTCACACACACAGCACCCCACAAATGTTTGCTCACTTTGTGCATCTAGCAAGATCATGCGTGAGCTCTCCACAATCGATCGATCGACCTCACAGGTGCCATCTCCATTATCCGACTGCTGAATGCCTTGGGATGAAAGAAAAGTTGCGTGTGGTGTGCACATCTTCGCAGGTAAACACGCTTTAATTTGTTTACCAGACGCATAGATCTGTCTTGTTTACCAAGCACGAAAGCTGATGTTAGGAGAGTCCTTGTCGGGTATAAGAGCACTTCAACCTAATCATGTGTGAAGGTAGCAAATCCTCGACGTAATCTGTACTTGCTCATCAAAAGGTTTCTTAGACACATATCTGGAGTTTAAACGCATTAAAAGCTGCAATGGATACTAATAGACTACCCGCACATAGTTGAATACTGTAGGTCGGTTATGAGGGGAAGTAGCTTACTTCCTGCAAACACCTACTCTGCCTTATGGCGCTGGGCGGAAGCCCTCATAGGCGTTGAGGATGTTGAGGCGGCCGTGGCCGTACTGGTTGTTTGGCCAGTTTTTGTCTGACGTGCCGCCGCACGTGTAGTTCGAGGCGCCAAGGCCCACCTGGTCCGTCGTGGTGTACAGCGCGACCTTGACCTCGTCGATCGAGAAGTCTGGCTGCGCGCTCAGCAGCAACGCAATCGCGCCGGATACGTGAGGAGTGGCCATACTGGTGCCCGAGATGGCAAGGTAGTCGTTGTCGGCTCCGTTCCAGGCCGAGCGGACGCGCTGACCTGGGGCCGAGATGTCTGGCTTGCGGCGGCCGTTCACGGTTGGTCCCTTGCTGCTGAAAGTAGCAAGCTTGTCCACGGAGGTGGTGGCGCCGACACCGATGACGTTCGGGTAATCGCCTGGGGAGCTGGCGGTCACACACTCTGGACCTTCGTTGCCCTGGGCGAACACTGGCACGATGCCAGCCTTGATCCAGGCGTCCACCGCTGGCTTGTACCAGAGGTCGCCCTGACCGCCACCCCAGCTGTTGCTCACCACACGCGGCGCCTTGCTGCAGTCAGCGTTCGTGCCATCGGTCAGCGTTGGGCAGAGGATGAACTGCGCGCACGCCAAGAGGTCCGACTCTGGGCAGTCTTCCGTGCGGCAGCCCTTACACGCCATCCAGGTGGCGCCTGGGGCGACGCCGACACCCTTGGCGCCAGCGATCGTACCCATGGTGTGGGTGCCGTGTCCGTTGCCATCGTACGGGTCAGCCTTGTTGGCCTCTGGGTCAAACCAGCCGTACTTGCCGGCAAAGTTGCGCTTTAGCACTTCGTGGGAGCCGCGAACGCCCGTGTCGATGCTGCCGACGAGCACACCCTGGCCGATGTTGCCGTCCGCCCAGACCTTGTTGGCGCCGATCTTCTGGACGCCCCACTCCTGACCGACGAGCTCCTTGCTGTCGTCGGCGTCCACAACAGGCTTGAACACCGGGAATGAGCGCTCTTCGCGGATGTCCGCAACCGAGGAGAGACCGGCGAGCTTCTCGACCAAGTCGAACGAAGCGCTGCCGATGTAGAGCTGGTTGGAGATCCAGAAGTTCTTGTAACCGGTATGCGCGCCGGTGGCTTCCTTGGTCAGGATCGCCTCGACCTCCAGCGACGCCTTCTTGTTCGCGGTCTCGAGCTTGTTCTTCAGCGCATTGATGCGGTCGGTACGGGATGCGTACGCGGACTCCTGGACGCTCTCGAGGGTCGATTCGGTGGTCTCCGCGAGCACGACGATGAGGTTCACCGAGCCCTGTTTGCGGAGAGCGCGGTGTACGCCTGGGTGCACGCGAGGGAGCGCGTCAGCCGCGCCAGCGGCGACGGCAACGGCGGCGAGGAAAGCGGCGAAGCGGACGTTCATCTTGAGTGGTCGGGAGTCTGGAGGACACTTGTGTGTTGGAGACGGCAAATTGAATTGTGCATGAAGAAGAGAAGCTGTTGGCCTCTCGTTTGCTGGATCTTGTGAGAGGAGGAGAAGAAGCTTTGCCTGCGCTTGCCATCTGGATAGAGGCGCTCGCCCTTGTTGTGGATACTTGATTACTATGCGACGAGTATGTTTTGGATGCGTAAGTTTGGCGGATCAGAGAAATATCGAAGAGTGACATCGTGTACTTTCGTCTTCAGCCTGGACAGGCGATGAAACAGGTTCTGGCATTTGACGCCTGTGAGCAGCTGCTGTCTGCGGGGGCTGTCAAGAGAACCCAGCTGGTTGGGAGTTTCTATCTTTCGTGTTTCATAGTGAAAGCAAGTTATTCTGACGGTTTTCAGCCTGTTGATTGAAGGTGTTTATGCTCTGCACAGCTTCCATTTTGCGCAGAGAACCCTGTTCGGGTTTCAAGACCGAGCGAGAGGATTGACGGCCCATTTGCGAACCTCTTGTGGCAGCTAGCGGCTTGTTCTTGGCAAGCGACCAGGAGGGTGTGTAGGCGAAGCGTAGCCTTGCGGGTACGTATTTGATACGCGATTGCACATAGAGGCTGACACAGAGGGAGCGAGCAAAGTCCATTGCCTACAGGAGTACGGCCGACTGCTCTTATAGCCGAATGGCAACCCCGACAAGATCGTTTTCTTCGTTTACACTGTGTCACGTAGAAGGAGATGAGGCGAGTCATCGAGTGGTCAACGCCTGCTCTTTCGCTTTGCAGAGTGGTTCAACAATAACCAGAGAAGGTCTTGTTTCTACTCCCCCTGGGGTGTGCAAGAAAGAGACCGCCACTGAGCTTCAGACTCTGTTTTAGACGCCTCACCCTCGAAGGAGCAAGGCTCTTTAGCCAAAACAGAAGCAACAGCAATGCGCTTCTGAAAAGCACCCAGTCACTGTGCAGTGCTGTACCTGACGGGTGTCTGCAGACGTTGTTATTGGAGGCAGGTAGCCAACTTGCTGCACAGTGCACTACAGTGCTCGTGTTCTGCTCCTCGATCTTTCTCTATGGTCCCTGGAGAAGTACTGTACCCTCGAATGAAAGGCGACATGTTGGGAAGATCTGGTCTCTGTAAAGGACGATATCGATTCGCTCCTTATCAAGGAGCTTGTACGGAAGGCTTGACTCCCCCTCGCGCGCTCTAACAACACCGCCGGGACCCTCGAATGCCCAGAATCGGGACACATGTACACTGCGCGTCATGTGTCTCCCAGCCCAGCCCCCCAACAGGACTCTTCTGCTCTCTCTTCTCATCCACCTGCACATCCTGACCTGCATCGCAGATGCTGTTCAGAGAACAGCAGCAATGACTACTCGCTTCTCGCAACATTTTCAGGCAGATTGCTCGCTGGGCACGGCTTTGCTTCGTGCGCATGCCAGAAGACACAATGTCAATCCAGAGCGCGGCATGGAACTCGGACCAGCCAGGTTCCAAGAGAGTGTGATTCCACTGTACATGTTGTTTCGAAAGGGTGTTTGCACACAAATTAATGCGGCTATAAAAGCATTGAGGGTGAGCCAAGGTCTACATACCCCCGCGGTCGTTCATTCCGTCATGGAAGCACAGCGCACGTACGAGCGAACTATTATCTATCATTCAGCCGGCACAGAACTTTCTCGCGATAGCAAGAGCGAGCCGATGTCGAACGCTCCTATCATCTCTTCAACTGGACTGGGACTGTATCACTCGGCTCAAGCAGATAGCGACGAGAACAGCTTTGCGTGGTGCCTGCAGTTGAAAGTTCGTTCATAACCAGGTGTCTGCCATGACAGAAAAGATCTTCAGCAGACAGAAAGGATCGGACGCAGCATCCGAGCTGCACGGATCCTTTGATATCAAAGGTTCGCTTTGACCGGAAAGATACGTTCGTCCACACATCATGCACGTGACTAAGCTTCGAATCCGCTTTCGAAAAAGAATGGACGTGAGCTCCGTCGAGTTGACTCGTACTTCAAGTCGTAGGCATGAAGGCTTGTGTCTTTCGAACCCAGACTTCCATGAGATGGAAGCGTTCTTCAAGGTGCGCGAACGCCAACCTGCGTCGGAGCCCAGTACCAAGGTAGGTTCCTCAATGTAGACAATATTTAGCCTACGAGGTTTACCGGTAATAAAATACATAGGGTACTTTAGCCTACAAAACACATCTCGGCTGTGGAGGTTCATTCCCCCTCGTTAATGAGCAATTGCTAAGTAACAAAGGGATTATTTCCCTTCGTTAATGACTACTTCAAATAGAAGACCCCTGCCAGATTTGTCACACATCGCATCTTGCAAGTTGAACTCCCCGAAGCCAATCGAAGCAGCGGCGACCCGAGCGTCATCCACATCGTCGAACCTCTGGCAGCACGCGCCCGCATTCGCTACTCGATTGCGAGCTTCGGCTTCTCTGCTGTTCCACTCTGCAGCTCACTCTCGCATTCGCAGTCGTCCACACATCACCCCCCCTCCCCCCTTTTCGCCTTCGCCCCCATTCCTCAAGTCTCATGTGGCGCGCACTCCGCATCTCGCGCTCCTCCGCCAAGACCCACCTGTCGTTCACGCTCTCGCTCTCCGCCATGGGTCTCGTCGTCGCCGCCTCCTCCACCACCGCCAACGCCGCCGCTGCGGAACCAAAGGTGGCGCTCTCCTCCGGTGAGTTCCGCGCCTTCAAGGTGAGCAAGATCGAGCGCGTGACGCACGACACCAAGCGCGTAATCTTCGATCTGCCGAGCGCCGACCACGAGATAGGCCTGTCGGTGGCCAGCTGCCTGCTCGCCAAGGCCGACATCAACGGCGAGCTGGTCGTGCGTCCGTACACGCCGGTGAACACGAACGCCGAGAAGGGCGTCTTGGAGCTGGTGGTCAAGGGCTACCCGACGGGCAAGCTGAGCAAGCACATCGTGGAGCTCCAGGTGGGCGACAGCCTCGAGATGAAGGGTCCGTTCGTCAAGTTCCCGTACAAGGCGAACCAGTACAAGCAGATCGGGTTCATCGCCGGCGGCTCGGGACTCACGCCGCTGCTGCAGATCGTGAAGGAGATCGTGCGCAACCCGGAGGACAACACGCAGGTGGTGCTCGTGTTCGCCAACACTTCGGAGCGCGACATCATCCTGCGCGAGGAGCTCGACGCGCTCGCGCACATGTACCCGCAGTTCAGCGTCCACTACGTGCTGAGCCACCCGCCGGCCGAGTGGAAGGGCTACACGGGCTTCGTGACCAAGGAGATCGTGCAGGAGCTGCTGCCGAGCCCGAGCGCCGAGGCGCTCGTGTGCGTCTGCGGCCCGCCGCCCATGATGGAGGCGCTCTCGGGCGACAAGAACCCGGACAAGACCCAGGGCGAGCTGCGCGGCCTGTTCAAGGAGCTCAACTACACCAGCGCGCAAGTGTACAAGTTCTAAGCAAACAAGCAAGTAAGGAAACAAACAGACAAACAAACAAGCAAGCAAGCATGTGCTTGTTTGTTGTTTGTGCGATGAAACAAACAAGTCTTTAGAATCTGTGTATAGCTAGCCAGCTAGCAGTTGCCGAGTCATCCTTTGGTATATCAGAAGCCCATACTACTTACCATATAAAGCAAAAGAGATGCATGGTGATACACATGTATCAAGGTGCTCATGTTGCTTGTAGTTTTTTTATTAGGGCGGACTCATTCATACGACGCAAACAATAGGAAAAAAGATAAGAGCAGGCAGGCTGAGGCTGATTTAATGGCTGCCGATAGCAAATCGCATAGAGAAAAGGGCACAGAGAGAGACACACATGCGCACGCACGCACTCGACCACTTACGAGTTCTCGGTGAGCATCGTGGTGTCCAGGTGGCCCGTCTGGTTGACGTACGCCAGCTGCACGTTGCCGACCGAGTCGATCTCGAGCCCCGTGATGCCGCAGTGGTTGTAGCGCATGCGGCCCCACGTGCCGTCCGGGTCCACGCCCAGCGCCTTGCACACGAACCAGCGGATGATGTTGGCGTGGCACACGATGATGCGGTACCTGTCGTCCACGCGGGTTTGCGTGGAGCGCGCGCCGACCGTGCGCGCGAACTTCTGGCGGTCCTCCTCGCTCAGCGGCTCCTGGCGCATGCTCAGGTCGCTCGGGATGAGGTGGCGGAACATCGTGCGCCACGCGATCTTCAGGCGCGCGGCATCCGAGACCATGCTGTCCAGGTTCTCGCGCGGCAGCATTTTCTGGTTCGTGGACGGCAGCGGGTTGCCCGGCCACGCCTCGCGGAAGAGCTTGTTCTCGCGCAGCTCGACGGACGCCGCACCTTTCGGGAAGAGCTCGGCCATACGCTGCGCCGTCTCGGTCGAGCGCCGCACGCCGCTGTGGACTACAGGGAACACCGGGAATCGCTTGAGCACGCCGCGCGCACTGAGGTATTCCTGCAGGAACGCACCAGTGCGTCGCGCCTGCTCGATGCCTAGGTCCGTGAGCGGGCCGTGCATGTCCAGGTCCGCGGTCTGCGACGACGCGTAGTGGCCGTGGCGCACGAGGATCACGTGCGTCGTGCGCTTGTGGTCCACGAGCGAGATGTCCGACGTGGGCTCCACGATGGTCGCCTGCGCGGACACGGCGATGGCCGTGAGCCAGTCCATGAGCGCCTGCACGGTGGGCGCCGCCAGCACGCGCGTCTTGCCGTCTGCGAGCGTCAGCGCGAACGAGTTGCCGTCCAGACGCTCGACCATCGAGCCTCTGACGTTGATCGAGCCCTTGAGCGCGCCGGCGCGCTCGTTATCGGCCACGGTGTAGTACGAGAGCTCCTGGCCGCGGAGCACGAACATGCGCTACACACAGTGCACAACAACAAACACACACACAAATAAGCAAGCAAGCACACAAGCACGCAAACAAGCAAGCGAGTTGTTGGTTAGTTGCGCAATTCTTGCGTAAACGCACACAAAGCAAGCGCATTCAAACAAAACGTATAGAGACACGTACACGTACGTTCTTCCAGGTCTGGAAGCCGCCCTCGCCCTTCTTGCTGAGCTCGCCCTCCATGAGAATGTCGGACGCGAACACCTCGGCGCCCGCGTCCTCGATCTTCTTCTCCGCGAACACGTTGCTGTCGCGCATCATGGACGGCCGCGAGAGGAACATGGACGGCCGCATGGATGTGCGCGCGCTGCCCGACGCGGACGACGGCGCGGGGCTCGGCGTCGGGGACGGCATCAACGTCGACGACATTTTGTGCTTTACTTGCTGGTGCTGGTTGTTGTTGCTGTTATTCTTGTGCTGGTTGCGTAACAAGCGCGACTTGTTGGGTTGTGTGTGTGCGACTTGCTTGTTTGCTTGTTTCTTGCTTGCGGGTTGTGGGTTATGGGTTGTGGGGGAGAGGCGCTCGCGTAAGGGCTTGCTGGGCTTTTGCTTTGCTTTCCGCAGTGACGGGGCTTCAAGCAGCAAGAGCTGGCTGGCTGTTGATTCAGTGGGGCGTGCGTCTATTGCTGCCCGCCCATCGGAATGGAAGCATAAGAGAGTGGCGCGCAGTAAAACCAGATGGGGAGCTGGTGGCATGCTCGGCTTTTACTGGGCCGCTTGCAGCTACTGCCACAGTCTGATTTCAAATAAAGCACCCCTTTATATATTTAGGGTGATTAGGTGGCTTACAAACACCAAGCTTCTGGACAGTGGCAATAGCCAAGTGAGATAGTCAGTTTTTTTCGCAAGCGCTTCAATCTCAGCTGGTCGCGGCAAGCTCTGAGTGGATCATCTGGATCGTTCGTACCGTCAGAATTCGCTAAAGTGTATGTTTTTGCTGGCGCCTCTTCAACTTGATTGACCAGAATACATACAAACAAACCGCATTTCGGTGGACCTCTCTCTGTCCATTCGAATGGGGAACCCCAGCAGTGGTCATCTCTATCCGATGCCATAAATCTTAATCTGCGCGTAGAATATAGAGATAACTCACTGATTCCCCACCACTCGTTCATCCCCAGAGCCAGCTGCATGTACGTAGTAGGCTATTCACAAGTCAGTCAAAGTTGCCCGCCGAGCAGGTTGAAGTTGTGAGAGCCATCCAATACTCCTTCCCACGAGTTGCAAGTTGAACGAAGAGCTACGCAGTAAGTCCTGGTGATCAGGTGGCAATCCATGTATCCTCTGAGCAAACAAAGCGCTCTCGATGTATTTTTTTATCGATGGACGCCATGTTGGGAAACATGGATATTATTGATCCCCTAAGGTGATGATGATGCGAAAATTGGGATCCGAGGACCTCTCACTCTAGCCGCTTGCTTGGCGAAGCTCCATCCATGACATCACAATGACAGAGGAAGCCTCTAGGACGTATTATGTAGCAGCTCCTCTCATTCTGTAATCCGAAATTGACCATCGGTAGCCCAATTTGGCGTTGTTGGTTTGCGGCATTGGCTTTTACAAGGCGTCATACTCAACCTTATGGCCGGATACGACCTTGAACTGTTGGGAGTGTCCGCTCGCGGATTATATGGGAATTCAGGATGCTGCCACGAGGGTTTTGCCATCAGTT
Organism: Globisporangium abappressorium; assembly: GCA_023334355.1. NCBI lineage: Eukaryota > Oomycota > Peronosporomycetes > Pythiales > Pythiaceae > Globisporangium > Globisporangium abappressorium. The sequence continues at coordinate 15,642 of JAASGV010000802.1, forward strand.
TGAGAAGACGTAGTGTAGCTCATTTTGGACTCTTTGTAAGATATGCGCGCCGAGTGAGTGAGTTGCCACGGGCTTGAAAAATCGTCGCCTTCATAAGTGACAAAATGAGCCCGAGAATTGATGGAAATGTCGTGAGTGTGAACGGATTGATGGTCACGTGCAAGACAAAGCTACAAAGGCTTGGAGTCTTTTTATTCGCTAGTTTGGTTGGACCTGTTCTTCTTCGTACGATCACCTCCAGCCAAACCAATGAACACACAGTCACAAGCAAAGCGTTCTACAATGACCGTAAAGGTAATTGACACTTGGGGAATCTATTGGCAGTTGGCAAATCCATCAAACCTGCGACCGATTGTACTAGCTGCTGTAGCATTAGAGCTGATAGCACAAAACCTGTCGGAAACCCTCTTCCAATATTATAATACATCTGCGAGTATGGCAAATCGCCTTCTACCCCCAAACCAATTCCCGGAATGCGGCGACTCGCGGCAAAGCCTCTCCTACGACGACGCATCAACTTCAGTGTTTTCATTAGAAGAGTATCTGAGATCACGTAGCTGAGAACTTGCTGCTGACAGTCGTGAGAGATGTTGTAAAGCGTGTGCTGTACCAGGAAACTCTGTGAGTTATGGCTCGCAGTGTGCTTTGGTTGATCGAGAATCCCATCAAATGCACTCTGTGATAGTTACCGCTAAAGATCAACAGGACTCGACAATGGCTTCCATTTTTGACCACGAGTCGAGGTAAAACCTACCACAGAAGTCTTCCACACGGGACGCTTTGTACCGAGTGCCTCCTACGATTCACATACGCGACGACAGGGTAGAAGCCGCGGATCGACTGCTCAACATTGATTTGAGCTGGGATACGACCACCCGACTGCCTGCAGTTGAGATTCCGCAGTTCATACACTGCTTCGTACCATGGATAGCACTGAATAGAGCCACCTGAGGTGGCCCACCTCGTTGACAGGACCAAGATGAACGATCGGTGGTGCTTGCTGGTTGAAGCTCCCATGTCTTTCAACTTTGTTCAACCTCGCATAATGCTTCTGGCTCCCACCGATTCCTGTGTGTGGCATCAAAAGTACGAAGGTGCAGGTAAGGCCAAGAGCGAGGCTGTCCATTTGAATTCAGAGTACTGCCCCTGGCTGAGCCTGCTGCTGGTGCTCACGCTGATGAATCTGCTGCTCAAAGCTGGACCCCTTTCGACTATCTACTCATGTGCTTGGGTTCACGGAGTTTGAGCAACAACAACGCACAATTGACAGCATCCGCTCTCTCTCTCTCTCTCTCTCTCTG
>JAASGV010000803.1:0-16917 GCA_023334355.1 Globisporangium abappressorium
CCCTCGCGCGTCGTGATCTTCTTGCCGTCGGTCGGGTTGTTCAGTTTGCCGCTGGACGAGACCGGCAGCTGTCCATTCGGTTGGTTCAGAGGGTGGCTGATGCGTCCTGTGTGCCAGAGCTGCAGGAAGATACGGCCTTCGCCGTCGTGCACGGCCTTGGTCACCGGCTGCTACGCCTGCACCTGGTCCTGGTTGAAGATGGCAGGCGAGCCGAACGAGCCTCTCGTCGACGGCGTGATGTTGGTGGCCCCCGCGATGATCAAACCGCCGCGGGTCATGCGCTGCGAGTAGTAGGTGACCGCGAGCGGTGTCTGCGTGCCCTTTTCGCCCGTGCGCAGACGCGTGAACGGTGCCATCGCCACGCGGTGCAGCAGCGTGGTCGGGTCCTTCTTGCCGCCCAGCGTGATCGGTGTGAAGAGTTTCTCGAGTACCATGGTCATCTAGGTGTTGCTTTGTAGATTGCTCTTGCGCCGGAGCTCTTCGAATGGGTTCTGCGGACCAAATGCGGATTTGGCTGCCGTTCATGAAAGGCAATAGGATGGGTGCAGTTTTGACACGCAAACTTTGATCCTATTTTCAGCCAATGAGAGAGCGTTATCCAAAAAATAGCATCCATAATTTTCGTACTTTACACGATAGATGCCGTACGGTAGTACGTGGACAGGTTCGGCCGCTCGCTCTGCACCAAATAGGAACCGTTTTGAGCGCAAGCTCGACCGTCTATGCTACTCCAGAGGAAGGCAACCTTTCTTTTCGCATTTGACAACCAAGCGAGAGTCCAAATAGGGATCATTCGCATTCTGAATACGACGATCAAGCAGATCATATCTAAACACAGATTGATGCTGGGGTGCTGCTGAAAGGGAATAGATGCAACGTTAGTGGTTTTTTATTACTTGGGAGTCCAAGCAATGCGTTTAGCTTTTCTTTTTCTTCAATGGAAGAAGTAGTTGGCTCATAAGTATGAACCAACTATGATAGGAACGAGAATTTTCGAGTGCAGTACGATGGTGGGTAAAATGCTTGTAAACCCAAGTCCAGGAGACCTTGACAAGCGTTTGTACTCGTTGTTTGCTCTATGTAATAGAACTGGGGCTTTGGTGGGTTTCGATTTCCCAATTGAGTGGACGAGTCATTGGGGTTTGGTCGTAACTTAGTGCATGCCTTTATCGAGAGGGGCTAATCATCCCTGCCCTCTGGTAACGTGAATAGACTCAACCTGAGCGATACTCTTCTTCTTAACTCTCCAGACTTCAGTCTACTTCTCTTCAGCTTTTCGTAGTTAGTATCCCTGGAGGAACTTGTACGCGGCGCAGGCGTTGTTGGTGATCGCGTTCGACGTGTACGTGACGCCGTCCTTGGTGGAGAAGCCCGACGTGATCCAGCTGCCGATGGCCTTGTCCTGGCCCTGCAGCAGGTACTTGTTCTTGGTCACCGGCTCCTCCGACATGAAGTACTTGCACGAGAGCTCGTAGAACGCCTGGATGCACGTCGAACTGTCCTTGAGGCGGTTGTTCACGTGCGCGATGCCGTCGCGGACCGTGTCGAGCATGTCGCAGTCGCCGTCCAAGTCGCCGGACGAGTACACTGGCGTCTTGCCCTTGTAGCGCGGCGTGAGGTACTTGTTCACGATCTCCGCCTTACCCGGACCCCACGTGATCGGGTAGTCGGCGACCGGCTTGCCCGAGAACTTGCCGTCCTCGGTCGTGAAGCGCACATCCCAGACGTTCGTGGCTGGCACCATGTATCCGAACCAAGCAACTCGCCGACCTCTTCGACAAACACCTGCGGCGACGCGCTGATGATATGCACGCCGGCGTCGTAGGCGCGCAGTGAGCGCATCACCGTCTCCTGGCCGTTGAACGCGCGCAAGCCCGTGCTGAGCTCGCCCGTGGCGGCGGATGTGAACGAAGAGGACTCGAGCTTGGCGCCGAGGTTCTAGTGCACGCTCGCGCGGATCAGCGCGCGGATCTCGGCGTCCGTCATGCCCACGAGCAGCTTCGTAAGCACGGCCGTTGAGATGCAGATGGCGCGCGGCGCGTGCTCGCTCACGTCGAGCGAGCCTTCAAGTCCGAACGCCAGGAACGCGAGCTTTGCACGGAAGTTATGGAACTCGGTCGTCTCCTTGACCTGCGCGAGCGTCATGCCTGCCGTGGCATCCGTGGCTGGAGTGGACGACAGATTATACGCCGGCGCGATGTACGCGTCGTAGAGGAACTTGTAGTCCTGGGCGGTGGCGTTGATCGCCTGCACGACCGTGACGTCCGTGCCGTTCGCATCCTTGCCCAGCACCGTGTTGATGCCGTGCGGGAGGCACTCGTCGCTGTTCGCGTTCGTGTAGCCGAGTGAGAACGCGTCGGCAAACTCTCCGGCGTGAGACGGAAGTCCAGGGTGTCCACTTGGTAGTACATCGACGTGTACGAGATGTCGCCGAATATGCACGTGTTGTCCCAGTCGAAGACCGCGTAGCGCTCACCTTTGCCGCGCACTTTCTTGATCTTCTAGAAGAAATCGGCGTGCACGACGTTGTTGTAGTCTGGGGCTTCCACCGCGACGTACCAGTTGACTGGCGGGCCTGGGCTCGGCGTGAACGGCTTGGCGGGTGTCGGCGCCGAAGTCCACTTGCCCTGGGTCTGTTGTTGCCGCTGCTGAGCCTGGGTCATCTGGACGAAGGCAATAAAGGCGATGAGCGCCACGGTCTTGAGGAACGAGAGCGTCGAGCCCACCATTCTCGGCTTTGGAAGGAAGGAAGGGAGGGAGGAAGTCTGGGAGACTAGAGCTCTTGGATGCGAATTGAAGAATGAACACAGGAAAACCAGACTCAGACGACCGCTGTCACTGGGCAAGTGGGTAGATGGGTGTTTCCGCGGCGATCTGCATACATGGTCCCTCCTCCTTTTTCCAGGCGGATCATGAGAATTGTGCGACCAAAATGACAGTGTGCGGACAGAGTGAGTGACCAGCCAATGAGAATTTGCTTGCACGGCTTCGTTGGGGGTACAATCAACTTGCTAGATTTCCTGGTTAAGGACATCCTGCCATTGGGAGTGGCGTGGAGGGTGAGAGGATTCCTGAAGGCCGGAAATCGAGAAGTGACCGCTAATGCTGGCTACGATCCTAGACACACAAAGACCTGTCGTTGCCGAGCTGCCACGGCGCAACAGTCACGGCGGTTGGGAAACCACTACGCCTTCACACAAAACCTATTTTAACTCCACTTGCTTCCTTGAAAATTCCCATGGAACACCATCAGGTTGCACCTCCCCATTGCTCGATGCAAGCAGGATACTTTGTTCTTTGTATCACCAAAAAAGTATTCAGATCTCAGTTCCTCACTCCATCCTCCTTCGTCACCTGTCAAGCAAGAGGCTCTTGCTGTCACAGACACTCTGCTTTGGCTGCACGGGACGCGCGATTTGATTTGAAAATCAAATCGCGCGTCCCTCCCCTACTTGCGATCGGCAAGCGAAGCGGGTTCTCTTTCTTTTCTTTGGCTGATTGGCATTCGCTGGTGGCAAAAGTGTTTGTCAAGTTACCGCTGTGAGTGGCCTTACCGTCCGTTAGTTGCCACGTATGGACAGACTCGCGACTCTTCAAGATACCCCCCGCGCAAGGCGTTTCACCTTTTCGACCGTTCCTTCCCACGGAGTTCGCCGGATCCTGACCGACTACGATGACCAGGAAAGCCAGAGTGTGCTTTGGACGGCTAGAGTTGGCAAATTGGGCCTCAAATCATTTGGCGCCTTGCTTTTTGCCAAATTCACGTGGCTGGCTCTGACACACAGGATTTGGCTCATTTCAATGGGCAGCAGTCCTGATGTGACAAAGTCTAATATGAATACATTTGAAGGTTGGGAAGATATCCGTCTCGTTGGGGGGTGGTTATACAAGGAAGGGGAAACTTCAACTGCCGGCTGCTTCCTCTCGCTGACACCCCAAGAAATGGCCCCCGACTTGCCAATTGACGAAATGTTGATTCGTGGCCACGAGGGGAAACTTCAACAAAGTTTTCTTCAGGATCTCAGGATCTTAGGATCTTAGGATCTTAGGATCTTAGGATCTTAGGATCTTAGGATCTTAGGATTTCAGGATATCAGGATCTCAGGATATCAGGATCTCAGGATCTCAGGATCTCAGGATCTGTACCCTCCTCGCCATCGCAACTACCACGGCACCAGTCGTCAAGATCCCCCTAGGTATGCTGCTACCCGTCGTCAAGACCTCACTCGACCCACGGCGTTTATAATCCTGTCGCTTCTTTCGTCTGCAACCAATCTCCAGTCGCCTCAAGCTTGTGCAGTCGCATTCAGAGGCCTTTGTGTGTGTGGGAGGGGGCTACAATTGCTGTTCCATTGATGTCCGCTGTTTCTGTCATTTGAAGTGTATTTGCCCACGTCCTCCACCGACTTGCACTGACGATCGATCGTCTTGCTCCAGCTTGGGATTCCTTACCTGACACTCGTTGCTGCTTCAGTGCCACTCGTTGTCTTGGTCTAGCGCACCTTTTTGAAGAAGACAAAAAACCCAGATACGTGTTCATAAATCCTTTCATATATTCGCTCTCTCAACAAATAAGTATCCATTGCATCCATGCAAACGTTCAAAGAGCGCTCGATATCATACGAGCAGTGCAACCACCACCAGCAGCAATCGCATCACCACACACCGCACTGCGTGACAAGGCCTACGTCAGCAGTAACTTCAACGACCTACACTCTCACCATTTCTCCACAATCACACGTGCGAGATGGGGTTGCCGCCGCGGCAGGGTGGCGGCGTCGCAGTGCTGCCGTAGCGCTCATTATTGCCGCCACTTTGGCTGCTGGTGCTGGTCCGGAGCACCGGACTGCTGTTGTCGCTGTTGCCATTGGTGTAGTTCACGCCCTTGCCCGACCTGCGGAACTGCCAGTAGACACCAAAGAGGAAGATCGCGATGAGCGCGGCCAGGTACGCCCACCACGCTTTTGGGATCTTGTAGATCCAGTCGCCCTGCGCGTCCTGGTAGCGGAACCGCTTCAGGTCCGCGCCGCTCGGGTACTTGCCGGCGAAGTAGCCAACGCCCCAGACGAGCGCGTCGGCACCGATGAACGCGGTCGCGAGGATGATCACGGGCTTCTCGACTTTCCACGCGAGCAGTCCGCCGATGAGCCCCAGCACGACGATCAGGATCACGAGCATCACGTCCGGCTGGCTCGGGTACAAACGGTACATGAACGTCGTGTTGAGCGTGAACGCGAGCAGCGCGCCGGCCAGCGCGCCGATGATAAAGAGCCCGACGTTGTACATCATGAGCACCACGCAGCCGCAGATCAAGCCGCCGGCGAGGAACCCAATCCAGGACGCGAGCGCGACCCACGACATTGGCGCGAACGCGTACTCAATGACGAGCGCCACGAGCAGTCCGCCCGCGAAGAAGCCGCAGATGAAGATCGCGGGACGCAGCAGTCGGTACCCAAACAGGCACACGGTCGCGCCGATGATCATCGCGCCGACGGCCGCGACCCCCGGTCCGAACCGCACGCGACCGGACGAGCTGAGCACCGAGCCGGCGTCCACTTTCTCGATCGCGATCACGCCACGCGGCCACAGCAATAACAAGAGCAGCAGCAGCACGAGCCATGGGAGGTGGGCACGCAGCGCGTCGAGCGCATGATTGAGAGGGTTCTTCTTCGGCTCTGGGAGTCTGGGGACCGGATTGCGCGACATCTTGGAGAGCGCCATCGTGTGCGTGCGTGGTGACGGCGTCTTGGGTTCAATTAGTAGTGCTTTGGCTCGTTTGGCCCTGTCGATCGAGAGCCACTGCTTTGCTTTGGGCTTGGCTGCATGTGAGTGCGGCGCTGCCTCAGCATGGTAGACATGTGCCAGTTAGACTGAGTTTGAAGTTGTCAAGAAGAAAGGTTGGTTGAAAGGACGGGAAAGGGTGCGAGTGGTGAATGGGAAACATTCGTGCAACATTCAGAACTGCCTGAACACCTTTTTGAGAAGCGAATCTGACGGATTTTAATATTTCACATTAAAATTAAGGTAATGATATAAAGAATCGTAGCTTAATTATATTTCTTTTGAGCCCATCAAAAGCGATTAACGGATTTGAAGGAATGCAGCAATTCTCTTGCACAATCATGCTACTTTTTAGTATCTCCCACAAATTGTGTGTTTTCGAAAACCTCTTGAAAACTAATAACAGCACACCCATGTTTCCACATTTTGATACAAATCCAAGTCAGTAGCGCATTTTTTGGAGAAAAATAGCGCTAAGCAAAATTGTTTAGTGCAACTGTTTTGTCCGCAAATATATGCTCATGGCTTTTTGGAATCGTAAATTACGATCCGTTTGAATAGGTAGTGATTTAACAAAAGTTGCTTACTTTGTACTGCCCTTATTAAAAGATAATTTAAACCAGTGCATTTTAAGTCAACACACGTAAAACAGTACATTGCTCTAAAACGAAGTATAGCTCTCTTAAATCAGTACTAAATTATATTGAAAACCACACAAATTGTACACCACATTTTTTCTGACTTTGTCCAAACGAAGTCACAAAACTCGATGATAACAAATGTACTAAGGAGCATGCAATGTGCTGAGCAGAGTTATACTTTTCTCCAAAAAGAAAAGCAGATCTCATTTGAATTTTATGATACACATTGAGGTTAAGGATTTTAGCTAGCTTCAAATTTAGCTAAATTTATCAAATAAAAGATGTAGCTTAGTAATTTAAACAATTTGAAGGGTACACTTCAATCGCCAAATCGTATTGCTTAGTCAAAAAGAAGGGTGGACGCACAGCGAAAGAGCAACCTCTATTACTATCATGAACTTCTTTATAGTGCGTTTTTGGCACTCGATTCTAATTGTTTAGACTTTTTTGCTTTGTAAAAATTAGAATCTTTGCGGTGGTATACGAGATTTTAGAAACTATACAGCCGCCACTTGATTCCATTTTTCCTATTAACACACATTTTCTGAGTCAAGTGAACCGAATTTGGTAGGTGGGTTGGAAACCGTAAAATCCGCAAAGCAGCAGTAAGAAGAAAGATCACACATATGAACAACCCTATCTGGCGAATTGATTGACACCTTATTTGCTTCCGTTGCATCCTCCCACCAAGAGATAATGGTAATGAAGCACAGGCATCTCCAGGATTTTGCTCGCTTCATCTTTGGATGTGGGATGCTTGTAAATCAAAATTAGGGTTGTGGTTACGCAAAGTGTGCTTTGCTTTGTGGCATATTGGTACCGCTATACTGGTACAATCTTCTTTATAAATTTATAGAGTCCCGTGAGATTGACTAATAAGACATGCAAAGGAGCAGATTTCTTTATCATAGACCTGCGTACTGCAGTCAGGAATGCGCGCGCGCAGCAACGCGCCATGAAGTCAATATTAAGAGTTAGCACACTCAAGAACATGTAATGACACCAGCGAACGCACGAGTACACGATTGTGTTTGTCTGGTTTTCTAAAACTTAGATGCGGATTTTACGTTTCTGGGGTCACCTACTCGATTCGCATGTTTTCTGTGTACTTGACTCAGACAATTGGTGTTAAAAGGCTTTCCTTTATTAGAATCGCGTGGCGGTTTTGCATTATAAAGAGGATCTTGTAAAATAATAAACAGTTTTGCAGATATATCGATAATCGGACTTTGATTTTCAAATTTATGTGGTGCGTGATGTGACACAAATCCCGTTCTAGTGGCAGTTTAACTTTTAGTGCCGGGTCGTAGTTTGACCCAGCGTTATCTCTTCGTGTCCGCAGCATAAAGAAATATTCAGTCAGTCGGAAAGAAGGGTGCAGAGAAAGAGCAACCTCAACCCCATACAAAAAACCATACGAAAAAATAGCGGCAGAGTCCAACAAGCCCACAACAAAGCAGAGCACCAGAGCACTTGACGACGACGACGGCTAGCGACTTCAAGCGCGTCCGCTGCCGCAGCAATAGAGACCGCCTGCGTCATCCCCACTCTGCGACCGCTCGAGTGCGCGTAACATAGCGCCTGCCCGCTCTCTCTCTCTCTCTCTACCTGTCTGTCTGTGCGTCTCTTGTGAGTGTGTGTCTACCAAGTATTTGTGTAAAGCGAGACAACACCCACGTGCGGTTGATTGTGGCCGCAAACGTCCAGTTTAATTTACCAGCATGATGGCGTCTACTACCGCAGCTCCCACCGCTGCGTACGCGTCTGGCGACAAGCTGCTGCCGCTGGACCCGGACCGCGCCGCCGCCGCCAGCTCCACGACTTTGGCGTACAACAACAATAGCAGCGTTCCCGTAGGCGGTGGCGTGGGTATGGGCGGCATGGACGACGCGTCACTGCAGAAGACCATGGCGTTCGAGAAAGAGCAGCTCCAGTACCAGCAGGCTCAGTATGGCGACGAAGGCGGTCACACAGGCGGGAATGAGAAGCTCTTCTTTGAAGGCTACCTGCGCAAGCGCTACAGCACGAGCGTGTACATGGGCTCGTGGCGCTACTGCATCCTGCAGGGCAGCCGGCTACGATGGTACATGACCGAGGAGCTCGCGCACCAGGACAGTCAACTGCGAGGGGAAGTGTGGGTGCGCGATGTGGAGCCCTGGAACGGCCACGGCTCAGTCCACTCGTACCCGCACGCGTTCGCTGTGCGCACGTTCAGCAATCGACTGCTGCTCTGTTCAGCCAAGAGTATCGACGAGAAGGACGCGTGGCTCGCGATTCTGCAGAAGTGCGTCCAACGTAACAAGCGAGACGGAGGTGGCGGCAACCCTCATCACGACGGCGGAGGCTCGGAGAATCGACGCATTGTGCCGGAGGACATGCTGCGGTCGACGCAGAACATGAACCGCCACGCGTCAGAAACTGTCCCGCCACACTACCCGCTGGCAGTGGACGCGACCCCGCGGTCACCCAGCATCTCGCTGCTCTCGGAGACGACACGGCCGTCCGCAGCACTGAGCGTCAGCAGCAACTACAGTCACACAAGCGCAGGCCACAGAAGTGAGAGCAAGTGCACGCATTGCGAGGTCCGCTTCGGCACTGTGCTCGCGCGACGGTACGTGTGCGGCTCGTGCGCCAAGGCGTTCTGCTCGCGCCATTGCGCAAATTCGATCAAGCTCTTCCACTTGGGACTGCGTTCCGCGCGTCGCTGCTGTTACTCGTGTGCGCGTCGCCAGGATTTCATCGTGTACCTGCGCTCGATGTCCAAGTTTTTGAACACGGTAAGCATGAACTTTCCCAACATGGACGCTGTGATCCTGCAGAGCGGCCCGCAATTCGACACGAGCGACCTCTTTGAGCGCACGATGCACAAGCTGCGCCGCGGTCCCATGAGTCTCGTCAAGACGATCAAGATCCTGTACCAGACCCGCAAGAAGCCGCACCTGTTCCGCGTCGCGTGCGAGCGCCTGCCGTTCTACGTCGAGAACTGCGTCGACCGCGTCGAAAACCTCTGGTACCAGATCCTGCACTTGTTCCAGTGCTGCGACGCGGATGCTGAGAGCTCGTCGGTGCAGCTGTTCTATTTGAGAAGGTACATTCGCGCGATATGTCGCCGCTCGCCGCGCATTGCGCTGCAGACGATCTGGCACGTGCAGGCGTCTGTAGGCGACGCGAATGGGCTGCATCCGCACTCGCTGCTATCGCTGCTTGGGTTTGTGTATCCGTACAGCGAAGGGAACACGACGATCTGGAGCAACTACCTGCTCGCGCAATGCCCCGACCACCAGCGCCAAGAGATCTTGAGCGGACTCAAAGTCACACACGCGCAGAGTGAAGAGCTCATTGAGCGAGAACAGGATTCGGTGATCAAGCGGTGGCTGAACGCGACGACTGTGCCCGAATTTGAAGCCAGCGCGATAGAGCTTGCGCACTCTGGTGTTGAGTTGTGCGAGTTCCAGACGAGCATCCTGTACGAATCGTTGAGTGTAGGTGATTGGGCGACAGGGTCGGCGCAAGCACAGATTGAGGCACTCGTGTTTGACCAGGTGGAGTTTGTGCAGTCGCTCGCCGCTATCAGCGAACGGCTGCGTTTCGTGCAACCAGTGCAGCATCGCGGTAGGTACCTCGAGCGCGAGCTGAACCAGATGAACGACAAGTTGCAGCAGTCGGCGCTGTACCCACTGTGCACTGCGTCAGACGAGCTATTCCGCGTGCTGCGGATTCCACCGAACGAGGGCAAAGTGTTTTCGACCAAGATGCGTGCACCGACGCTGATTTTCCTGGAAACTGTCCCTGTTAACGCGACGACTTTGGTCGGATCCGACGATCGTCTGCGGCCGTTCATCAACTCGTCGCATCCACGAAGCTCGACGTTTTTCGAGTCGCTGCCGGCGAGTGTTGCGATTTTGGGTGACGGCTCGTCGCGGGATTCCCTGGTTTCGTCCACGGAATCTTCCAGCAGCGCGCTTTTTGGTGGCGGCCTGATTACAAGCAAAAGAAGACGCGAGTCGCACCTGAGCTGCTTTGACGATGACCAGGACCCAGTGGGCAGCATCGCAGAAGGCGGTAGCAACGGCGGAGGATCTGGAGCTGTAAATAGCGGGATTCTAGGTCGCCACATGACGTTCCCAGGGTCTTCGGATCCGAGTCGCGGCAACCCGATTCCTGATGGAGCGCGCGGGTTTTCGCTCGTTTCGACCAACGCGAATAAGCGTCACGGGGTGGAGAACATCGTATACGACAGCAAAGTGTACGGCGAGAGCTGGGAAGAGCGCAAGGAACGTATTCGTTGCGAGTCACCTTTCGGTCACTTGCCAGGGTGGCAGTTATTTTCCGTGATTGTGAAGACGAACGACGACTTGAGACAGGAGGTGTTCACGATGCAGCTGATCAAGAAGTTCCAGTCGATCTTTGAGTTCGAGAACACGAGTCTGTGGCTGAGAACGTATCGAATTGTCGCTACTGGCGCCAACATTGGGCTACTGGAGACGATTAACGACGCATGCTCGCTTGACCATCTCAAGAAGACGTTCCCGGGTGGCAATTTGTTTGCATACTTCAAGAGCATCTACGGCGAGCCAGGTACCCCAACATTTGAAGCTGCGCGCACGAATTTCATCGACAGCATGGCGGCGTACTCGGTGGTGTCGTACCTGCTCCTGGTGAAAGACCGACACAACGGCAACATCTTGCTGAGCACAGAGGGCTACATCATCCACATTGACTTTGGGTTCATTTTGGGAATCGCACCGGGTGGCATGTTTAGCATCGAAGACGCGCCGTTCAAGCTGACCGTGGAGATGGTCGAGATCATGGGCGGGCTTGAGTCGCAGGGGTTTGAAAAGTACCGCCGCCTGATGTACGAGGGCTTTTACGCGCTGCAGAAGTACCAGTCGGAGATCGCGGCGCTGCTGCAGACCACGGGCCAGCACTCACCGTTCCCGTGCTTTGAGACTGCGAAGCTCGCGAAGGTGATCACGGACCTGCGCGACCGCCTGTGCGTGGGCTTCAACCGCCAGCAAATCGGCAGACGCGTGGACCAGCTGATCCGCAAGAGCTACAACGTCTGGGGCACGCGCCAGTACGACGCCTTCCAGCTGCGCAGCAACAACATCCACCCATAGACAAATTAACGAACGCGAACAAGAACACGTGCAAACAGCCATTAGAGAGACAAGATTCGAACGAGTGAGGTTGGTTATGCACAAGTTTGCTGGATATTGTAAAATAAGTTATGTGTTGTTGATTGTGCGGCTTTGATTTTGAGTCATGATGACCTGGGTGTGTGCATCGCAGCATATCAAGGACAACGCAGTTAGCAAGGTGAGTTTGTGCATTTGTTCGCATTGAATACCCCTATTGTGCTTACCTCGAGATGTCGCCGCAGGTCGCTGTTCTCCTGTACGAGCATGACGTTCTTCGTGAGCAGCTCGGCGCACCGGCGCTCCACCTGCTCAACCAGCGTCGTCCACTGCCTGGTGCTTGCCGCAAGTCTCGCTTCAAGCCGCTGCTTCTCTTCTGTGAGCCACGCCGCGTTGTGGTTGTTGGCTTCAAGAGTGTTACTTGTCGCAGCAGTAGCGAGTTGCTTCTGTTGCTGCTGAGCGCCAACAAGTCTCTTCGCCACGTTCGCCACTGACTGCTGCTGCTTCATCGCGAGCTCGTTGTTCTGCTGCTGAATAAGGCGCGCGCGTACCTCCTCGAGCTGCTTGAGAAGCGCTTCGTGCATGACTCGGATCGCGTCCACGTGCTGCTTCTCCTCCTCGTGACTCTGCTCCAATTTGAACTTCAGCGCGTCGCACTCAAGCGTCAGAATCTGGTTCTTCTTTTCGAGCTCGACAGCTTTGAGGACGCTGGAAGCGTGTTTCTCCTTCTCCAGAGCGATCTGAGCCTGTGCAGTACTGATTTCCTGCAGCAGCACCATCAATTTACTCTTCTCATCCATTGAAACATCATCTGTATCACCGTCACCGTCACCTGAAGCCTCGGGATGAAGACTCGCCTCCGAGACAGTTTTCTGATCACTCGCAGCGCGAGTTGCCGCTGTGAAGCCGACCACGCGCTCACGAAGACGCTTCTCCAAGCGAAAGGTCTTACTTCTTAGCTGCGCGAGGTGACTGCGAAGCTGCTTCTCGTGCACCTGATATGAAGAGATGAGCTCTCGCAAGAGCGACGTGCTCCCACTGCCTCCTGATCCTTCGCTGTCATTGTCTAGATTGTCTTTTGAAGACGCGAGGAATGCGATTTTGAGACGATGCGCTTCGATTTGCGACTCGCTCTCGTGGATGAGACGCTCGTTCGCCATGAGGAGCTCTTCGTTCTCCTGGAGCTTGACCATCCACGAGTGCACGAGCTCCTCTTTCTCCTTGTGGCTCTTGTTCAAGTCGAGCGTGAGTCGCTCAAACTGGAGCTCGAACGCTTTTCTCTCGCTCGCCGCTGCCGAGACCGCAGTTTCCAGCTGGATCGTGAGCTTGTTGAGTTTGGCTTCGTACTCGCGGTTGAGCTTCATGGCTTCGGATTCCCGATCAATCTGGTTGTTCTGCGAGTGGAAGTGGAGCTTCTCCGCCTCGAGCTCTTTGAGCGCCAGCTCGCGGCGCATTTGCTCAATTTGCGCGTTTATCGCCACGTTTTTCTCGTTTAGCGTGACGTTTTCAACCCGCAGCAGCTCGGATTTGCTTCGAATCTCTTCAAGTTGCGCCATGAGCTCCCGATTGCGAGCGTCGTACCCTTCCAGCTGTTGCTGCGCCTTCTGCTTCTGGTTGACAGCGACGAGTAACTCAAGACTCAGCTGCTGATTCTTCTTTGCCTCTTTCTGGAACTGCTGCTCGGACTGCTTGGCGTGGGTTTGCAGCAGCGCGAGCTCTTCGTTCAGGACGGTCTTCTCTCTTATGAGCTCGTTCATCTTGGCGATCAAGTCCTGGATCTGCGAGGCTTTCTTGCTGTCGTCCTGCTGGATCTCGAGCACCATCTGCTCGGCCTGGATGAGCTTGGTCTCGATTTCGAACCGGTCGCTGTCGAGCTCTTGCAGCTTGGTGTTCTTCTCGATTTCAAATTGCACGAACGCCTTACTGAGCGCGAGCTTCTCCTGCTCGCACGCGAGCAGCTCCTTGCGCACGTCGATCTCGTTGTCAAAGAGCTCGTTGTACTTGGTCTTGAGCTCGTTCATGAGCAACACAAGCTTTTCCTTGTCTTCGCGCATGAGTCGCTTCTCCAGCATTTCCTGGGCGAGTCTGCCCTCGAGTTCGTGCAGTTTGCGCTCATACGTGAGGACCTTGTCGTTCGGATATGAAAAAGAGCTATTGAGAAGCTGTTGTTGGTTCGAAGCCTGTTGCGCGCTGGCTTTGACGCTCGCGAGCTGCAGGAAGTGGCGCCGCAGGAGTCCTTGGATCATGTCGTTGTTCACAACTGGGAAATTGTCGATGCGAGGCAACTTGCTGCCCAACTGGATGGTGGCTTTCGAGCCCTGGAAATCATTTGGCGCCAGGCACAGCAGCGCGAATGTAAGGCAATTGCCGCCGATGATGTTGTGGAGCATCGCTGTGAGGTGCGAGACGTCAAAAGAGGGGTATGATAGATCGTCCATCTCATGTGGACGCTTGTCTTGCAGTTGATGTCCGCCTTGATAAGGAGGGCCATCATTCCTGCTAATATCGTTGCTCCCTTTTGTAGATGCGCAGTCTTCCAGCACGTCGGCGAATGCAAAGAGCGCTTTGTTGAGCAGCGGACCTTCGGACAAGCGCACGATCCCTCCAGGCTACATGAGCGCATTTACAGAGAAGACGTATAAGCCACGAGAAGCTAGAATTCAGGAGACCAAAGTAGTCTCTAGCAAATGCTAGTAGGACAGGCTCTTACCCTTGCGAGTCGGTCGGTAGCAGGCAAATCGATGATGCTCAATGTCGAGTGCAGCTCCTGCTTAGACGCGTCAGGGAGGCGAAATGTCTGCTTCAACGAGATCTGACGACCAGCAGATCAACACCAAGGTCAACAAACTCGCGAATTTTGATACCCGTAAGGATGGACGAACAAGTTCACCTAGGAGACAACATGGATAGGGAGGCGTACCTTCAAAATCGCGCTACTAAACTCTAGTGCGTTGCCGTAGAGACCCGAGTCGTTACGTCGCGCTCGCTTCCCCATTCCCAGTAGTCTTTGGAAAGCGTCAAGCGATGAAATCGGTCCCTGCTCTGAGAGGTTCGTGATTACCTTGCCGTCAAACGTGCTGCTGTCTTCCATCACCAATGGCCGAGTCTGAGTACCTAGGGTTTTTTCTTTGGCCGCTAGCAGATCCTAGTAGATGATTTCATAAAATTACAACTCAGAACTTTCGAAATTGGCTCACAGAGAAAGCAAATGCGCACCCCTGTGCCTCTACTACCACAGCGTACCGTCATGGTTTCTTCGTAAAACTCGACAAACGAGACCGAGAGCTCGAACGCGAACGCCTGCTTCTTTTTCGAAGCACTATTGCCATCACTGGCGCTAGTGCTGCTGTTACTGTTGTTTATCGCCGACGCTTTCACCTCGAGACTCGCGAGCAGCGTCTGGAAAATCAGGTTCACGACGCTCTCCTCATAAATGGGCTCAAAGAGCAGCGCGCTTTTCTTGGACGCAGCCGAGCCAAGTGCGAGTACTGCGACGTTCACGCCCTCGACACAGGCTTTCGTGAGCGAATGGAGCGATCTCTCCATGAGATCGCTCTCGGAACCTTGTTGGAAGACATGGTCCACACGCAGAGTCGCTGTCTGTACATGGGGAGAAATGAGGAAACAATGGTTGAGGTTCAGAGACCAGGCATCAAATAGACACAGCAGTACTAGGTCAGGTAGGATTAGAAAGAGCTCTCTCACCTCCGCACCACCGGACGCTTCGACGAGCTTCCCATCTTTCACGCGCAGAGTTGATGCATCTGAGTTTGGTTTACCACGTATAGCTCACTTTGTCATGCTCGCGGTCTCCATCCCCGTTAATTTCATTCAGAATGGAAGCATGAACCTCAAACTAACCTGGTTGCTGCTTCCCTGATGCTCCTGGTTGCGGTGCTGCTGGTGATGAAATGTACGCATGCACCTACGAAGAGAAGAAGAAGAAGAAGAAGAGAACCTCAAGCTTTGGTCATCAGCACCACCATTCGACGTTCAAGACCACCAGCGGACACTCAGAACGCGCAGGATACCTGTATGGGCACGCCTGAGGGCGTCGCCACCCGCCGTATCATCTCGAATAAGGTGCTGGCGATGGCCCTGAGCTTTCCATTCGACTGCTGCTGCTTCTGTCTACGAGACCATTCGCAAAGTGAGCTCTTCACGCAAGTGAACAGCTTCTAGTAGGCTTTCAAATTGTTGAGAGCCGCCAACTCGCTGAGCGACCAACCAAGTCTAAAACGAGAGCGAGGACTCACTCACTGACGTGTTCCAAACAAATAGGTAGAGGAGGTTTCTTCATTTATTATCCATACAAACCAAAAAAACAATACGACGAACTTTAATATCTACGTGTAGGTCTGGTACTCAGCCCTGGGAACTGGGGACTGGGAACTGGGAGCTGGGAGCTAGGCCTTGGAAGCCCTGGAAGTGCTTAGTTGTCATCCGAGCCGTCAGCTGGCGCTGGGGTCTTTGGTGCCTTGGTCTTCTTCGGAGCCTTGGACGGCTTTGGGGTCTTCGGGGCCTTGGTCTTCTTTGGCGCCTTGGTGGTCGTTGGCTTTGGGGTCTCGGCGTCATCGGCGCCGTCCGAGCCAGAGTCCTCGCTGACCGCTGGGGCTGGCGCAGCGTCGCTGCCGTCGTCCGAGGTCGCGGATGGGGCCGCATCGCTACCGTCGTCCACTGGCGCTGGGGTCACCGCTGGTGTGGTATCCGCGTCACCACCGGTGTTGCTGCCAGTGCCGCTCGAGGCCTTGCCGTTGATGATGATGTCGCTGTCCGTGTACTGGCAGAGCGGTGGCGATGGGCCGTCGCCGAGCTTACCCGGCTCGCCCTCGCCCTTGGCGACTCCCTGGGACCAGCCGCAGACCACCACCTTCTTCTTCGTCGACTGGATGCGGATGTTGGTGAACTTGGCCTCGTCGCCAAAGTTCTTGTTGACCGTGGCAATGCCCGACGTCGGGTTGATCGCGAGCACGTTCGAGATCTCCACCTTGCGCGCGACGTCGCCGCACGTGCCGCACGAGCGGTAGAGCTTGCCGAAGGTGTCGGCGTAGAATCCGTCGATCGTCACCTTGCCCGGGCCGTTGTGCTGCACAACCTTGTCGTCCGCGTAGCGGGCACCACCGCCAAGCACCTTGGAGACGCTCGTGGCCGAGCCGCCCTTGACGCTCAGCGCGTCCTCGCAGACGTCGTCCCACCAGACGTTCTCGATCGTGCAGTCGTGCTTCTCGCAGTGGACGCCCTCCATCTGGTTCTTGCCGATGATCACGTTCTTAAGCGTGGCACCCGGCTCGACGAGGAACACCATGGTGTCTTTGCTGCTCTCCTTCTGGCCCTGGCACTGCACGTTCGAGAGCTCG
>JAASGV010000804.1:0-16914 GCA_023334355.1 Globisporangium abappressorium
AGAAAGAAGCAGGTGCGCTGGGGGACCATCACCGCGCTCGAGTTCTGCGTCGGCCACAGCGCGTGCAGCGTGCCCGGCAGCGCCGGCCCGCCCATCGGACTGGTCGGAAGCCCGATCCGGTACACGGTCTCCAGCATCAGCGAGTCGCACGAAGGCGCTGAAGATAGCAACAGCAGCAGCAGCGTTAACATGGCAGAGAACGAGACGGACGCGCACACAGCCCACAGTAGCCCGCGGAGTAAGCGCCACCGGCGGCAGCAGGAGTACTGGATTTGCCCCATGGAGCGCGTGCAGATCCTGGCGGAGGAAGACGGCCACTCGCTGGACGAGATCACGCAGATCTGCAGCGACGTGAGCGCGCTGCTGGACGCGCGCGCGTTCTCCAAGTTCGACCACGTGGCGCACCACATCCTGGAGACGCTCGAGATGAGCCGCTGCGACGACCTGCGCAAGCTCCGCCAGACGTACCACCAAGACAATCGAAAGAAGATTGTGCTCTTTTAAACTACGCGAGAGAGAGAGAGAGTGTGGAGCGTCCGGACAGAGAAGAGAGAGAGAGAGAGAGAGAGAAGGAACCTTATTTTATTGACCACCTGCCAGCCGCCGCCACCTTCGCAGCCACAAGCAGATCCAGAAGAAGAGCAAGCAGAAAGCAAACAGACAAGCGCGAAGCGGTGGAAGGGCGAGTCGTTAATTTATTGTGTGTAGGAATAGCACTACAGTGTAGTTAGTTGGGTAGAATGATAAGAGTCTTTGAATGTGCGTCGAAAGTGAATTAGTTGCGTGGCGTAAATCATAACGTTAGAGTATTAGAATCATCAAATACAGCATGAATGACTGAAGAATCGGATCTCATCCGATTATCACCTTCAACATCAACCGAGTCTTGTTCTTAGCATAGAGTGCTTCTTGCTGTCGTTTGGGGGGCGCTCCTTCGCATACGAGCCCACAGGAGGCTGAGGGCTGAAGGACTCCGCTTGTTGCGGAGGATCATGGAAGCCGACCGAGTCTTCCGTGGCGTTCCATTTTGGTCGAATGGTACTGGAGGCAGGTAGTAGAGATGGTCATCCTCTCCTCTGAACCTCGTCGCTCCACTCCACTCATCCAGACAAACAAACCAGACGCCCACACACAGTTACAAGACATAAGCAAGCAAGCGCATCCATGCTCATTCGTGGAAGGAAAACTCAGAGGAGAGTGAAGACGTCCGCTTGAACCATTGAACAACAAAGAACCACCACCACCACCACCACCACCGAGGTTTCTTTATTTTTTTCTGCTTTTGCTGTTCTTGCTGGACTCACTTGGGGTTCAAATGACTTTTCATCTTCGAGCGTGCGCGCTCGTGAGGACGGATTCTGTCATCGAGTGTCGCTGTGGTCAGTGGGGGAACTGGACGCAAACGCCCACAGAGCGTTAAAGCCATCCCAGACATCCAGGCATCTGGAGCCACGGAGCTCTCCACCGTCGTCAAGTGGAAGCCACGCAACCACTGACATCAGAGTCCACGCGATCATCTCCCACGTCCACCTCTCTTCATATCCCTCTCTTCTCTTCCCACGAAGGTCTCCCTCCGCAATGCGAGGCTCGCAGGGATGATATGATTCATGCTGCACGTGTGTTATGCAACAAAGTATCTTTTCCAACCAGCAGTTTGATCAGAACAGTGATGCAAGTGATTATCCAGCGCGTCAAATGGGCTTTTTGTTGCTGAATGCTTGAAAATTCAGGTCACAATGTCATGCGGCGCATTTGTTTGCATGTTCACATGGTTGGATGCCAGGACAGGCAGCGTAAAGATCGTGGTGGTATCTTGATCTAAAGACACGCAGCGCGTTTTGCATGGAGACTTGTGCCGTTGTCTATGCGAATAAATAGCAGACAAGACCACCTCCAACAAGAGCAAGGACAAGTCGTTGCACAGAGCTCATGTCTCCGTTGGCATTATTGCCGCGTGAGCTTTGCTTCCTGGGCTGCTGACAAACAACCCAACAAGCCAGTCGCAAAGATTTGTATTGGCGGGACCTTTTGGTGCAGATCCGAGGGAGGTCAAGACCATTTTCTAGCACCATACGAGCATAGAAATTCACAAATTAGACCGCCTGACCTCAGCAAACCAGCCACGACGCAACCAGTCTCCTTCAACACATCCAGGTGCATAGTAGTTCGAAACCATTGTTGCCCGCTCTGACACCTGGGCATCCAGAGATGTCAGAGCTCAAATTTGCATGAACAACCATTCTTTGACAGCTCGGAGGGTGATTTTATCCGGTCAATCCGATCCAGAAAGTGGATTTTTCGTGCTTCAAAAGTGCTGCGTTAGTTATCGAGTGTGAATGTTGTCCATGTTCAGAGTTGCAGTCGAAAGAAACAGGACATTTCGAGTGAACCCAGGCGTCCAGAATAAAATCTAAAATTGAAACTCATGCGCGTGTGTTGAATGAAGCCAGCGAGTGAGTTTTCGTTTTGATTCCGAAGAAGAAACACTTCAAGCACAAACAAGACCCGGCAGCGGATTTCAAGCGATGTGCTTTGCTTCCTGCGTGCGTTGGAAACCATAGTCGAGTGTCTGCCAACCACCACTGACTCATTCGTTCGGACCAGAGCAGTCATGCTTTTGTCTGGTTCTCGCCTATCCCGCATACATACGATCCTGCCGATCATCAGTTTTGAACTAAACAGTTTATGATTTTTGGATGTTGATGTTTCCAGCCCAGAGGCCGATAACAAACCACACAAGCTGGCGTTTATTTGTCTGTTTGTTTCCCACTTGCGTGAGTGCTGGGAAATTCTGATACTGGTCCTGGACTGAGGTGGCAGGCAACAGCAACGGCCTTTGGAGCCACCTCTCCTTCGAGGTGACGCTGGAGCGAGCGCCATTCCCAAGTGGTTCTCAAACAGTCAACGAACCAAGAGGCAAGGAGAAAGCTTGTAGAAGGTCGTCCTTCTGCTGCTTCTGCGGCCCAAGCAGTCGTCAAAAGCCAAAGCGAGGCTTCGGCCCAGTCGTCACTCTCGTACAGTACGGAGGCAACCGCGACTTCGTCTTCGCTCCTCGCTCTCTCTGATGCAGAAGAGCCTCAAAGTCAAACAAAACGCACAACAAACTCAAAGGCAAAGCGAGGGATCTCAGAGTCGAATGCGAGCGTTAGACCCGACTCAACCACGCGACGGCCACTGTCTGTCTATGGCAACAGGAGCTTTCAGATGACTGAAATTCATTCCCTTCTGCCTCGTCTTCCCAACAAAAGAGTCGTATCAGCTCAAAGAGTCAAGACTCAACATACCATTTTTAGCAGCTTGTACAGTACTGTCCTCAAAATTTCGGTGATCTGTGGCCAGTATCGTAAATGTCCAACTAAGCGTGGCTATAACTATACATTTGGTTTATTTTGCCTACAGTATCCTGCGGGGATGGGATCGAACCAGGAGAGTCTCACTGTACGTAAGCAGCCAGCTCTTGAGCTGAAGGAGGAGCAGCAATGGGGCGATGCCATTGCACCTCTCCACTCCGCTGAGAATGACGCGCCGCCTGAGGACACGATGTTCTCCTGTGTGAAACGCCGACACAAACAGGAGGAGCTGCTGTCTGTCAAGAGAGCCACCCGCTCTCTTCTCTCTTCACTTGCTGCCCAATGACACTCCGCTGCGCGCGTGCGTCGATGGCTCTGTGGCTGGACGAGTGGTGACCTTGACATAAATTCCTCGACCTCTCGCGGTCCTTCAAATAACACCACCAGAAATCTGGAGCCAAGGGAATTGATCTGCAGCAGCGATTTGCTGTAAAAGCCGCCCGCTTGCCTTCTTGTGTTGACGCTGATCATCAAGGCGCGCGGGTTACTTGGTACTGTAATCAGAGCAGTCACGATCGGTCTTCTGCAGACGCGTTGGATTCAACAGCGACATTGAAGCAAGTGGTGGTGCGATCGCGCTCTATTCGATGGCTGCCTCTGCCGCGTAGGCACTGAAAGCCGCCTGCATGACGCTCTGCTGCTGAGTGTAGAAGAAGGAGCGCGATACTGTACCATGCGAGAGGCGGTTGGCGGCGACTGAAGCTCTGGTGCATGGGAGGGAGTCATGCCCCCAAGTGTTCGCTCCTTCCGACCAGTCGACAGTACTCACGTCAAGAACCTTTGAAGATCAGACGCGAATCGTCGTGGAGTACAGCGCATCAGGTGCGTTTACAGTTAGGACGCGGCATCGTCAAATGGCTCCGGTAGCTGTTCACGATGGCGGCTCCGCCTTTCGCAGCGACTTCTCTGATCATTATGACGCCGCAGTGCCAGCTCAACAGAACAGAACCGATGGGGATCCTTGAATGCCAAGGCGAAGGCGCTCGAAGCTCGTGGCACTTAGCGTACTTTCCGTCTTGCAATGGACAGCCGAAGAGCCACCAACAACAGCTCGAGAGAACGAACGCTTGAACGAGAATCCGTCTGCTTGAGTGCGCGCGGCTGCAGACAGCCCAGCAGTGTCGAACATTTTTACGCCAGCGATTTACCCACGAGCACAGCTTAACTCTGGATGCACTGCTGGAAAATCCCGTGCGATCCGCGAGCGACAAGACACCCGCAAGCTTCTTGGACGTGTTGATCGCGACCAGGTTCGCCTTTGGAAATGGTTGTTCCTCCGAGCTCCTTGTGGAGTGAACGTGCGCCTACGCCAAGCCTTTTCCCGGTAATCTGTGATCTTGTGTCCGCTGTCGCTTGCGTCAGCTGAGCTGGTCGGTTGGGTTTGCAGTCTTCAGCTTGGGTTGGGGAAGGCCACGCACCAACCAGCGACCACGCCGGGACTCTCAGTTTCTGATCATCTGGTCGACTCTGCGCTGAAGGTGAGCGAGTGAACGTGAGGCACAAAATGACCTTCCTGAAAGCTGCAATGCAGCTGAGTCCTGTATCATCTGTTTGCTCCGATGATTCGCTGTTCTGCAAGCTATCATGAGCCTGCATCCGGAAAACTAGGTTGAGGCTTGCGATGGAAACTTTGTCCAGTCAATTGTTCTCGCGATGTCATCACCTCCTCGTCGGAACTGGGGAACACCATCATGCTCTGGTGCACAGTAGCCGACTGTGCTCCTTGACGCCCCTCGGTGTACGTACGTGAGCTAGAGGAGCTGGAAAACGCGACCTGCGGCTGATTCCGCTTTCGGAACTGTTTCAATACCACTCCAGGTACCAGTTGAAACCTCCTGTTTGCATCGGTGTACGTGCTCTCGTCCGTCTGATGTCCAGCTGCTTGCTAGGAATTGAATTGGCTCAGCAAGGAGGAATGAATACGTCCGAGAGTGAGAGCGCACGCGCTGGGATGGATCACTGAACTTGTCGCTCACATCGGCAAAGTAAGCAATTTGAACAAATGTACCCTCAAATACCAACCAGCGACCAATTTCACACTCGATCGAGATTGAAGTAGTCAAAACTCAGCCTGATCCAAGATTGTAAGTGCATCAGCCTCACGGCTCCGAGAGATTTCGAGTACCAAGCACAGTGATCCGGTAGATACTTCCAACTTCCAACGTGGAGAGTTTTGCTAACAAGCACAACCGACCACCTTGGGACAGTGAATGACTTCGCCCACAACTCCAGTACTCCACTGCCGTTACGATGGAGAGAAAGAGAAAGCGTGTGTGTTTCGAAATAGATGGGAATTGGTATAACCGGTGGGTGGGCGACTACCTGTGTTCAGTTAGTTCTCCACGACTGCAATGCAATATGCGATTTTTAATAGCAGCCGCAGACGAGTGAGCGCGAACTGGGGAGTATGGAAAACGCGTCAATATGAGCATGCGCAATAGCAGCCGCGTTTAAAACCTATAGAGTCTCTGTCAACTCATTCTCGGTCGTTCGCGCCACAAAGGAACCCCAGATGCCGTCGTTCTTCAAGCGATCCAAAGCTGCTGCCGGCGCTGACGGCACCAAGAGCAAGCAGAAGTGCACGCGTACCAACAGCTCCAGCACACCAAAGAAGAACAGCAGAAGCGGTAAGGATGACAACGACGACATCAAGAGCGTCTTCAGTGGGGACGAGAGTCTGCTGCAGCTCCACGAGGAGACCGCGGAGCTCCTGCGGTTTGTCAAGACTCCGGCCAAGAGCGCGCTCAAGAGCCCGAATGCGTCCCTGGCAAGGCAGCAGCAACCCAAGAGTTCCACAGGCTCTAATGCTACTAATGGTACTACTCCCAGCAAAGCGCGCATGACGATCGAAGTACTCGACGACGACGACGATCAAGATGAGAGCAACCAAGTCCCAGTAGCAGCGGTAAAGACCGCAGGCTCTGGTTCCAATCCCAGCCAGGCTACTGCCTCATTAGCGTCACCCTCAATGCCTCCATTCAATGGCGGTGGTAGTAGTACCATGGACCCGTTCGCGTTCACTGCAGAGGAGTCCCGCGTCCGCAGGGCGAGCGACACGTTCTATCCCGACACGTCGCCATCCAAGAAGGCGATGGACAAGCAGCTCCGGGACTTCACGAAAGAGCAGCTTCGGTTGAAGAGCATTGATCGCAATGAGCAGCTGCTGAATGAGCGCAGGCAGCAGGAGATCGAGCACCACCAAGGCAATAAGCTGCAGAGTCGGCTCGAGACGAGCGCTATCAAGGTACGATCTGTAGCATAGATCAACCTTAGCTGGTATTCTGCCTAGGTAGGCTATTCGCTTAATGGTGTCTGTGTGGCTTCGTTTGTAGATTCAAGCACGGTCGCGAGGCTATCTGGCCAGGAAGCACTACCAACAGATCCAGGCTCAAGTATCAAAAGCACTGCCAGTCGACCAGTGGCACGAGGTGCGCGACGTGGAGCGCGGGGCGGTCTGGTACTACAACGCCCGCACGGGGCAGAGTCAGTGGGAGTCGCCTCCGAACTTTGTTCCCTTCTCAGTCCCAGCCCCAGTAGTCTCAGCAACAAGTGGTGGGGGACTTGGGACCTCAGGCTCGCTTCCTGAACTCCCGTTGATCAAGGGTACTGGCGATGGAAGCTTCCTGTCGCCTCTGCGGCGCTCTTCATCAGCTACGGGTGGGAATGGCCTTGACATGTTACCTCCACTCTCGCCCACGACCTCCAGTGCCTGCTCTTCAGCTCGCTCGAATACAAGCGAGCAGCTCCAGGACTCGAGTCAACCAAATAGCGGCAACAACAACAACAGCAGAAACTCTGTGAAGAAGGCTCTGGTGACGCCTAACAAGAAGAAGGCTACTGGTAGTCTCCCGGTGCTGTTCCCCAATCAGCAGTCGCAGTATGTCACGTCGGTGGTGAATCCGTGGGAGTGTGACTCAGTCATGGGCGGCTCGGACGAGAGCATTTGCGCCAGCCAGCGTACTCGCCTTGGCAATGACGACGATGAAGATGAAGATGATATGAATTCCTATTACAATGAGAGCAACTTTCGACGATGCTCGTCGACAATGGACAAGCGGAGTGAAGGCTGTGATGGTGATGGTGATGATCAAGACGGAGACCCGGACAACGGCGACTGGCAGGTGAACGACTCGCTCTTCCTCGCCGACGGCTCGCGCAACAGCAAGCTAAGCGACACGATCCGCAACGCGCTCTACGTCTCCAAGTTCGACTCGATCTCCGCTTTGATCGCCTCGAACGTCGTGCTGAGGAAGAAACCCGTCAGGGCTCGGAAGCAACCGCACGACACGACGGAGGAGTGGATGAGCCACCGGCACCAAGGCAACCAGCGCAATGGTCCTAGAAGTAGCAGCACGAAGAAACCTGGAAATGTGGTCGGAGCGCGTGAGATCGTGCTTGGAAAAAGCGACGCTCCAATGTTCGTCGCGGTACTCACAGATGGTAAGCGTCAGTCTAACAGCAGTGTGAACTCGCCCAAGTCGCTCTCAAAGACCTCGAAGCCTTCTCGAAAAGGCTTTGGATCTCAGCAACACCAGCACATAGCAAACCCACTGACGAGCCCTCCGCGGATCCGAGACCTGGTTGACCCCGGTTTCCATGTTGAAGACCACCCGGACAAGAAGCCCCAGAGACTACAATCTACTGCGAACAATGACAACGGCAACGATGATGACGACGGTGGCACTACCGTAAGAGACCCGGCCAAGAAAGCGTCGACCTCATCAATCTGCTTCAACTGCTGGAGCTCGAGCAACGGCCGGTACTGCGAGATCCACCGCGACCCGAACGAGAGCCGCAAGGTCAAGGCCTCGGAAAGCGCGCTCATGTGCGCGAACTGGGACCTGGACCAGCTGCGGCGCAAGTACCGCACTGAGGAGATCCAGGAAGTGTTCATGAAGCAGAACGCGTCGCTGCGGTACGACAAGAAGCTCAAGCAGTACGTGACTGTGGTCGAGTGCAAGCACCCAATCTACCGGACCGCCGAGCAGCTCCTTTTGAATTGGAACAAGACCATGCGCCGCAAACTGCACACGCGCGCGTGGTTTCGGTCGTTCATGGAGCAGTTGCGTGCGGGACGAGTGCCCAAGGCCGACTCGAAGACCTCCGGGCTACTCAAACTCAGGAACACGATCCAGAACAACCGCTGGTGCATGAGCTACTCGGACTCGGTGCGCGAGTTCCACCCCAAGGCCCCGGTCACTCTCAAGAACCTCTCGGGTCAGGCGACTCATATCCCCGACGTGATCATGATCCACCCTGCGAACCCGCAGCTGCGCAACTGGATCCTGAAGACCGAGTTCACGAAACCCGTGGAGCTTTGCAAGCCCCGGGTGTACGATCTTCCGCCAAAGCGCTGCGTGCCCATACCGAGCCCGAGCTCCCTCGAGGACATCCCACTGCCCGTGCCGAATGTCCACATCAACTGCGGCCACATCGCGAGCTGGCTCGAGCGGCTCTGCGCGCGGATCAGTGAGGCGGCGCTGAACAAGGCCGTACTCCAGATCAACGCGTGCAGCCCACCACCGGGTTTCAACGACGCGCGGCGCACCAAGCACGTGACGCCGCTCACGGTCATGTTTGCGACGTTCGGACGCAAACCCACGCAGGGCAACGTCGCGGTGGGCGGGCTCTCGGCCGAGCTGCTCATCCACATGCTCGTGACGACGTACATCCCGGCGCAGTTCGGCAACTTTATCGTGTTCGACCGGCGCGCGATCGCACCAGCGCTCACCAAGGACCACGACGCGCTCTACGTGTGTCTCGCGATCCTCGCCGCCGACCCGGTGTACGTGTTCCGCTCACTTGAGCACGCGCTCAACGTGCGAAGACCACCATGCATCATCCTCGCGACAAGGGCGTACGAGTTCGAGACCGAAGCGCTCGCGATTGAGACCAAACGATTTCCAGCCAACCGCCCCGAGCAAACCGGGGAGGAGCTCCCCAACGGCTTTCGCACGTTTTGGCTCGTCGACGCCTTCCAGGTACCCGACGATGTTGAGAGTGTACTCGTGCAGCCAAACAGCGAGATCCTGTCGCCCAACAGTACGTCGATAAACACGACGCTGACGACCAAGGTCGACCGGTTCTACCCGTTCTGCATCCCGACGACCAAGGAGAACACGCCAATCAAGTTCATCCACCTGCTCTGGATCGGCCAGTCGAGTCGCAACCAGCCGCAGATGTTCACAACCCTGGGGGCTCAGCAACCGGGCGAGTTCATGAAGAACTCGGACCCGAACGGCGCGCTCGGTATGTGCACGAGCGTGATCTACCGGAGCTGGGCGTTCATGCAGAGCAACCCCTTTGAGGAGTTTGTCACGGACGACGGGGTCGCGTACTGGTACGACAAGCAGAGCGGTGAGACGTTCTGGACGCGGCCGATCGACCCAGCCGAGAGGTATCGCGGCAAAGATGGGGACATCGATGGGGTTGTCGCCGATGGTGAAGGTGAAGTCGCGACGCTGGGTGTCGGTGCTGGCTTGGATTTGGTTGACGATACTGGGAAGAAGAGCGGACTGTACCCGCAGCAGATCGTGCGCAAATACATGACCAAGAGCATGGAGGCCCCCGAGGACAACGAGAAGAGAGTGCGCCACATGACTGCGAGCGCCAAGAAGCACGACATCGCGATCGATCTCTCGGAGAGCAACAGCGGAGGAGGAGCGTCGACAGGAACAAGAGCAGCTGGCGGTGGTAATAGGAAGGAGTTTACGCGGATCCAGGTGCCGCAGCTGGCGTTCAAAAAGGGCGATACCAGGCAAAGTGGTGGTGACTCACGTTCACAATCTCCAGTCAAACAGCAGCAGCAGCAGCAACCTGGCGGAAGCAGCACGAATGAAGCCCAAGGCGCTCGACACAACTGCAATAGCAGCAGCAGCATGGGAATTGATGGTGGTGGTTCGTCCACTTTGGATCCCAATACGAAGCAGCTCATCGACTCGATCACCCAGGCGCTCGGTCAAAATGGTGCTGGGATTGGTGGTGCAGGTGGTGGTGCAGTGGATATGCTTCAGCTGGGGATCGGTCTGGGCATGGGGCTCGGTCTGCGTGCTCAACAGCAGCAACAGCAACAGCAGCAACAGGGGTTCCAGGCACCTAGTGCCCGGTTGGCATCACCACGAACCACCAACCGATCTAGAGGCATGCAAAGCACGCGAGGCTTCAGTATCAGCAACAACAGCAGCAGCAACGGAGGTCTGCTGAACCTAGGGCAGCACGACGAAGGCGATGAAGACGACGACGACTTGTCCACTTCACGGTCCTACGAGAGCTCTGACTGGGGCGGATCGTTCTCGGCAAGGAGCACGGTCTCAACAGCGACGACGGTGGACATATCGCTACCTCCTGACGAGCAGGAGCTCAATGGCGGAGACAACTCGCAAGACAATGGTAGGATACCGAGGCCCGGGTACTTGGAGAAGAAGCCTGGGTACCAGACCCACGCTGCACCTGGGGAGGGCAAATCGTGGATCCACAAGCCCGTCGACGCCTCGGGGGAGAGCCAAACGGCGGTGCCTAGTTTCGCAGGCGCGCTCCATCAGCGCGTGGCGTGTCTGCCGAAGGACTTTGTCGAAGCCGTGACCAGCACGAAGACCTGCAAGATGCAGGCAAACTACCTGCCGGCGATCAAGAACACGGTACGAATGACCTAGGTTAGTTTTTATCGCTCATGCATGAGGCTCACAGACTAACCCCCAATGTCTGACAGAATGAACCTCGAAGCATGGGGCTCGTGAGACCTCGTGCGGTTCTGGAAGAGTGGCTCCCTGTGCACTACTCACCATGGTCAGCCGGACGGGCGGTCTTTGGCACGCAGCTCATCAGCGACCTCATGCAGCGACCAGAGCTCGTGAGCCAAGTGAATAGCTCTGCTGGTCCTGGTGCTGGAGGCATAAAGAATGCTGGGGTCCACGTGGAGCAGCGCGAGAAGGTGACGCAGGCGATGAAAGAGGCGCAGCAGCTCGAAGAGATCTTTAGCCACTGCCGCCACGGCAAATACGACGACGTCGAGCTGGTACGTAGGACGATGCTTGCTTGGAATTGTCTGGCTGTTGAGGGTACATCCGGTACTAATGACGTTGTGTGTGGGAATCTGAACAGAGCCTCAACAGCCCCGACTGGACGCTCCACATCGACGCCAAGGATGCGATGGGCAACACGTTGCTCTCGGTCGCGTACCAGAACAACAACAAGCGCATCGCCAAGCTCTGCATGCGTCGCGGCGCCGACATTAACACCCAGAACGTGCGTACCGTGATGCTTCCAACGCTGTGCACACTGCCGACTGTCAAGTTGAGTAACCTTGTTGTCCTTGTTTGCTCTTCTTCTTCTTGCAGCTCAATGGCCAGACGGCGCTTCACTACTGTCACGAGTACGGTTTCCACGATCTCATGGACTACCTGATGGAGAAGGGAGCGCGCGATGACATCGTGAACGCCGACGGGCTCACGTGCTATGAAGGACTGAACAAAGAAGCCGTCGACGCACTGTAGTGAGTTGGTTTGTAACCAAGTAATCGTCACAGGTTTGTCATTTGGGGGAACACAACGAGGCAATTTGGCTTGATTGTGCCTTGGCATTTTGAGCTCATACAACACAGACAAGTACGTTTAGTTGTTAAAATAGTGGAGCATGTGCAGCAGGATCGAAAAGCCGAGGTAAAAGCAGAAAATCATGAACCCGTAGCCGCTGCCGATGTTCTGCGCTTGCTCGAGGATCCGGTTGCTCTGTTGGGAGGGCACAAGACGAAAGATTTGTTAGCTGCTTAATATCGACAGCCACTCACAATATTTCAAAGTAGTAGGAGGCAAATCAGTCACATACCTGAGTGACGTTGGCTTTGGTCTCGGTGGCGTGCGTGTGGATCATCTCAATGTCGGTCTGCTGCTCCATGATCTTGTCCGCAAACTGGCTCATCAGACTCGAGATCTCCGTCATCTTGGACTCCATGTTCTTGGCGTCTTCCAGGTTTTCCTGAAAGTGGCGGTGCAGCATGACGTTTTCGGCGCGGAAGCGGCGGTCCTGGTCCTCGGAAAACTCGATCTCGTCGTCCTGAGCGGACGCGAACACTGGGGTACGCTGGAAAAGTCCACAAACAGCCAGAAACATACCACCATTGTCAGTCAAATCTCTCTCAAAGTCAGAAATTGGTTGGAGAGTAACAATTAACATTGGTGCAAATTACCTGGATGACTGGCTTTGACTTTGGTCGAGATTGTGGCGGGGAACTCTTCGCTGGTTCATGAGGCGGAGAGGTGGCGTGATGTCCATCCGGTTGAGTTTCAAGAGCCTCTTGATTCTTCTGCACACTCTGCTTGCTGTTGTTGCTGGCTTCGAGCTTCTTGCGGCCGACCACTGGCTTCGGGATTTTGTCTTCCAGTGCTGGCAGCTCCGACCGCACTTCTTCAGGAAGCAGCCTGTTTGATAAAATAGACAAGTGAAATACCAACAGACAACACAACCAAAATGGTTATCAGATACTGGATCTGTGGTGGCCGGCTGCATGTCCTGTTGAAGTGGTGAATAACACCTACCGTAAGGAAAGCAGGAATGGCTGGTCGTATCGCTGCTTCTGCATGCGCTTGGTCGCGTTCGCGATGGTTTTCAGCCGCTGCTCACACCACAAACCAGATGATCAACAGTCCACCAAAGCCTAAAGATCGATTGAAAGCACTCACCTCCAACAGGTACGTCACGACTTCCTTCTGGTGCTCCACCTGCGACGCAGGAGCGCCTACCCACAGAGCAATCGTTGAAATAAGGCTAAGACTATGAATTAAGTAACGCAATTCCAAGGAAAACTCACGGCTGATTGAGGCGACGTCGTTGAGCGCGTCGATCTTGGCGCTGCAGTTCTTCACGAGCTCCGTAAAGTCCTAGATATGCACGCACATACCAGCCATTCTTTAGAACGACACTCTCAGCAGCTAATATACAGTATCCCATACAGATACAAGCGTAGAGCAGGCGCGCACCGAGTCGAACTCGTCCTTCTCCTGCTCGCTCATCTTGGCGCCTTTGACGCGGATAAAGTGCTTGGGACGCAGGTACTTGGGCCGGATCTCCCGCAGCAGCTCTTCCATCGCGACCAAGCTCTTTGTCTGCAGTACACGCACACAGCCATACAAGCCATAATAAAGATCCACACACATGGTCAGTCCTCAGATCTCTCACTTCCCATCGCATGCTCTCATGTTGGGAAAGAGCACGACGTACCAGCTCTGCCGCCTCAACATCGAACGCGCTTGGACTCCCGTGGACGCTGCGCGTGGGTCGCTTGTCCTTCGCGCGCTTGCTGCTGCCGGGTGCCGCCTGCAGCGCGGCGCTGAGCTCCAGGAACGCGGGCGTGAGGTCGTTGCGCGCCAGCATCCCCATACTTATTGTCGGCCTTTTGATTGATTGATTGTTCAATTTGAGAGTAAAAAAATGTATTAATTTGGATGTGTTGATGCGCTTTTGAAGGTTTGTTTATAATCCCCCATGAGGGTCTATTTAATTGCTCGTCTTCTTCCATAACTGTCAGTGACGCAATTGCTTGAAGGCGCGCAACAATGGCGGACGACGACAACGCACAGCAGGACGAGCCGCATGTGATCCTCTATTTCGATGTGAACAAAGTGCGTAGTACTCTGATACTTGGCACGGCTATACAGACCAGATCTCTTTACACATGAATATGGTATTTTATGCTGACAACTCGCTATTTTCGCTCCTCTAGACGGTAATCATGCACGACCCCGTGCAGGGCAAGGACCTCCAGCACATCCTGAACGACCTGCTCGCGGAGCGCGCCTACGGCAATGTCGCCGACAACACTGTCAGTGGTGAGAAGATGTGGGTGTGGAATGGAAACAGCGTGCTCGCAGCTGACGATGGTGAGATCACTGGCGTGATTGTGGGAGGCGAAGGCGACCAAGTGAGCTACGGAAGGTTTCTTCGAGCTCAGGTATGTGAAGTTGCAGTTCCATCAGATGATGAATAGGCAACCACTCACGACTGTGCGCAATTGTGGGGATGCGTATACTGTGTTGTTGTAACAGTACCCCATGTCGGCGGACCCTGTAATAGCGAAGCGCAACAAGGAGCTGCGCAAAGTGCTGCGCCAGGATTTCACGAAACCCAACCACGTGGGCGAACAGCTCACGCCGGAGCACAACGCGCTGCTTGATAAGCTCCGGCTGCCGATTGACGTGGAAAGAGGGCACGTGGGGAGACAGGCGTCGGGGCTGGACGACTCGCAGTACTTCTTCATCCTGCCGGCGTTCTTCCGCTTCGTGCAGTACCTACATGTGCGCGGCACCAGGTTCAACCTAATCTTCCGCACGTACGGAGACGACCTGAAGCGCATTGCGCAGGAGTTCAACAGCTTCTGCGAAGGCTCGCACCCGTATTTCCCATTGGATGATGGCTCAGAGAACAGCAGCAAGCGGGACTTGATGGACGGGAGCGACGGTGGCGTGGATCGCCGCATCCACTTGGATCAGAGCGCGACTGTAGCAGCTGATAGAAGAGACGGTGAAGAACACGACGATGCGCATCGGTTCGGCGCATTTTTCCGGTCGGACGAGCTCACAGCGCTCGTCATGGGGACCTTTGAACAGCCTCACACTGGCCACAAGCCCCAGGACCTGTCGTTCTACGATGTCTCCCAATCGACAAAGCTCCAGGTGGTCGCTGGCATCCCCGCGATCCACGACTTCCTCACCAACAAGTGGCGTGCGCAGCAGGCGACGCTCGCGATCCGCGACTTTTACCCGTTCTGGTTCCGCAACTGCGAAGACGCGCGCGCAGGCAAGCTCATGACGCTGGACCCCGACGCCGAAGCCTCAAACAACACGCACGTGATGTTCTTTGACGACAACATCCTCCCGCACGAGCCGCACATCGTGGACGCGAGAGACGCGCGGGACGGGTCGGTTCTGGACTTCTTCACCGTCACGAAAGACGTCCACCTGCTGCGCGTCGAGCCTCTGAACGTGATTTGCGATGAGAACTTCTTCGTCAATCGATTCCACGCTTCGCTAGAGAGGAAGAGAGAGAAGCAGACGCTAGAGAGCCCTTGAGCTAGCTTGACCATGCATCACCATCATGAGTTAGGCAAAACAAAATCAGATTAGAGCTTGTATTACTAGGTCCATTCCTCTTTCTGCGTAACCTGTTAATCTCTGCCGATGTTTCTTTATCTACGCTTCGAGTCGCCGCTGTCTCTCTCACGACGGCGGCTTCGACTGCGACTGCGCTTCGAGTCGCGGCGACTGGTTTCCCTGTCGTCGCGTCTCTCGCGACTGCGACTGCGGCTGCGAGCGCGACGGTGGTCCTGGTCGCGGTCACGATGATTCGACCGCGCTTCTCGCTCGCGGGACTTGGCGCTGCTTCGTTCGGCGCTGGGGCTACGCGATCTTCTTCTGCTCTTCCTGTTGCTGTCGCGATCTCGACTTACGCTTCTGCGACTTTCTCGGTCTCGCTTGCTTCGGTCCTCGCGATGAGGAGATCGTCTCCTGTCGTCACGGCGGTGTCGTCCGTCATCTCGGTCTCGACGAGACGCTTTGCTATGGGAATCCCTGGTTTCGCCTTCGTCTTCGTCCACCAGATCAAATTCGTCACCAGCAGCTCGCTTCTGGGGCTTCAAGTGCAAGTTGCCGCCAAGGTCACGGCGTCCACCGCCATTTCCAAAGAACTTGCTCTTCTTGCTATTGCCGCCGCCATTCTGCTTCTTCGCGTACGGATCGTTGTCGTCCTTGCTGTTCTTGTCCCACGGTCCGCGACGCGCAAACTTGTTCCACATTTTTGACACCGACTGGCTAAAGTCCACTTTGATGCGCCGGTCGTCCATGAGCACGTTGTTCATCTTGAAATACGCCTCTTCGCAGTGCTTTGGGTCCGTGAACTCGACGAACGCAAAGCAGAGCGAGTCGCCCGTCTTGAAATCGCGGATCACCTCGCTCTTGCAGGGGCCGAAGCGGCAGAACGCCATGTCCAGGTCGCTGCTCTCGGTCACCGGGTTCAGCTTGCACACAAAGAGCACTTCCTCGGGCGGCTTCACGTCCGCGTCAGGGAGATCGCCGATCATCTCGAGCACGACCGCGCGGGATTTGGCCTCTTTTTCACGAAGTGACTTCTCGATCTCTTCCTCCGTGCGTCCCTCCGTGTCATCGTCGAGTTTCTCGTCCGCTGCGAGGCGCACGTCGACAGTCTCTTCTTCGGGGCGTTCTCGCTTCGGAGATTCAGGCGGTACGACCAGCAGCTCCGGGTCCGGGAACGGGTCGTCCAGCACGTACGTGTGCTTGATGCGCACGTCCTGGTACGGTCGGTTGTCTTTGTCCACGTAGAGCTCGTTGATCTTGTCGAGCACGTCCATGCCCTCGGCGACTTCGCCGAAGATCGTGTGCTTGCCGTCCAGGTAATCGAGGTCCTCATCGCGCGTCGTGATGTAGAACTGCGATGCGTTCGTGTTTGGCCCCGAGTTCGCCATGCCGACCTAATAGCAGTCGTTATTCGATCGCACACATACAGACGGTTAGACAGCTCCATACAAAACAACAGCAGACACATACCCCCCCCCACA
>JAASGV010000805.1:0-16891 GCA_023334355.1 Globisporangium abappressorium
ACTGTTTAGAGAAGTAAATCGTGACTGTTTATCAAAGTACGAATGCGGATTGCCTTCTGTGGGACAAACCTTTAGACTTTTGTATGCCAATACTAAATCTAAGTGAACTTTAACATGGTTGACTCTCTGAGCTCAAACTAACTGATTGGACAATAACCTGTAATTATAGCCAATGGAAGGGTCTCCCTCCGGACTGGCTCTCGCCGACGTAAAGTACGCTCCGGCTGTAAATGCTAAGTTCGGCGAACCTTGGGTTCGGCCGTGAAACTATTGCGCGAACTGTGTTCGGCAAAGGCAAAGGCGAGTTGGGTTACGGCGGTGTAACCCACCGTGTGTACCCCGTTACAATCGAAGATATGTACTACACAGTAATCACAAACGACCACGAAATCAATCTTCATCGACGCAAAAATCAGTTGAGCGAATATCATTCCCCGCACACAGTATACTAGCGTATTAGTTCAACACTTTGACTTATTTTCGCGATTCTAAGAACAATTTAGTCCCTTCTTGTCTAGCAAGCGTTTTCTAATTCAAAATATTCGCTCATCAACACAGTGCAAACTCAATATCCTTCTACATGGAATTAAGTACATATTGCTACAGACTAACATTTAATTCAGTCTCAACACGTAAGTAACGCGTGTATCGACAATAACTTCTAAATCGGACGTATTTAGTAAATGCGAAGAAAAGTTATGCGGCTTCTACCGAGGCACTTGGGATTTGGACAAGTGTTCCCCACCTTTGTCGTCTTCAGTCACTAGCAATAACCCTGCACGTATTTAACCGAGCTGAGCTCTACAAAACTTAGCACACACAAAATCTGCATTCTGAGTGCGAAAAGAAAGAATAGTGCTGTACCTAGAGTGAATTGTTCAGTACTCAGACCAGTCAGAGATGAAGACACTGCTAAAGAGTATGTCGTGCCTCACTGCACTGGCTCAGGTGAAGATTCATGTCTAGGCCGCTGAGCCACGGTGACTTTGGAAACAATCGTCTGTCGCCAACCACAAAAACTGCACCAGAAATTCATTGGCTTCGTTGAAATGCGAGCGGTTTCTGTTGCCATTAATCAACTTCCCGTCTCACGTATGCGTGAACCAAAGATTGTTTTTGGTACGAACAAAGTCTCTCATCCCATTTTTAAGCCGTTGTAATTACACTGCAGATGTCAAAAACCCTGCCTAGCGCCTCAAAAACTCCAAATTTACTGCGATTACAAATTTCGTCGATATATTTTCGCTTCCAACGATACGTTTCCGCAATATAAAAACGGAGTCCATCATAGATAAATGTCATCTTACCTATCTTCAAGACCGCAAGGAGGATTCTGGTATTGGGAACAATCTATAGTACTGTAATGGGCCCTGTCAGCCCCATTACATGAAGGTGGAACGTATGGCACACACCACCTTCGACGTGCATTGTGGTTGACTAGCAACAAAGGGGTCACAGTAAAAACCAGTCCCACATGCATGAGTGACGTCATTCCGTCACTGGATGATGTCACAGAGGATTTTGGACACGAAAAATTCGGGACTGATGATATTCACCAATGGCCGTAATCATGTTCGGAATGATGGTTCCTGCTCTTGAGGAACTGGACTGATGACGCACCCGACGTGTTACAACCAGTTGAAGTGATAGGCGGTAAGCCAATCACATTGGGGGGAATTTTCCCACCAGACTTCAAGTTCAAGGTTTATGGGCTGAACCTCAGTTTACCCAAGATTTTATATATCAGGATCGTAGGTTTTATAGGTAAGAGTGAGGTTTTACCAGTAAAACCTCTTGGAGCCCTTCAGGTGCATTAGGAGAAGCGCAGGAACCAGAACAGCTTTTCAGTTCAGTTGCAAATTTGCCTTCAAGCACTCAAGTGGCCCCTCCTCCCTCCAAGTCGGGAACGCTTCCTCAAGATGCACAAGCGTGTGTGCTGTGTTTGAGGACTGTTGTAGAACAGCGCCCTTTTACAAGTACCTTTTGCTGGAGGGTTGGGACTCTCCACGGCACCAACTCTGTGACGGGCCGTCGTCACACATGCATTTGTACATTATAGGGCCTTTTGTTATTGGCCGTCTATTGTGACATGGCGGCACCTTATCGGCTGAAAGTGCAATACTTTCTACTGATGAGATGTCGCCAGGTCAGATTGGTTCTTTTGTGTTCTTCTATGTTCTTTAGCCAACATGCTGAAGGCCAGATTTAGGTTTGAAATACAGATTAGGTTTTGCACCTCAAGTATCAGATCGTCTTGGTCTTTAACCAAGATCGACGCTTCCTCCACTTAAATGTGTAAGCTAAAGTAACGGACTCGAGCCCCGTTATAAGCGCTAGCCCAGCAGCGCTACATCTTGTTGTGATAGCTTGAGTGTGTTAGGTCTACCTGCCGTCGGCTGCGTCTACCCACTTAACGACATCCGGGAGGGACTATAGTGGGATGATGAATAAGAAGGAATTTGCCGAACAATTGTGCTGCCCCATCACCGCACCAAAGGTGTCACCGCTCTATTCCCTTGGGTTCTCCACTGATCATTTGATGTCCTTCAATGGCGAGCACAACGGTAACTCTGAATCAGGTGGTTTGGGTTCTGTCCTCGTGATGATGGCTGGCCAAACGGCGGAGCCCGAATTGGTGAAGTATGCGTGTATGTCTTACGCCTCTGCCAAGCCCGCAAACAACATTGCGGAATATTGGGGCTTGATTCACGAGTTACAATACGGGAAGCAGCGCGATACCCGAACACTGAGTGCGGTAGGCGATGGTCTACTCACTTTACACCCAATTGCGAAGCTTCAAGGTGCCAGCGCCACTCATCTCCGGGAGCTACACTTCAAAGGTGAGATGATGCAATACGGATGTCCAGTTGGTGGAGCGCCACTATCATCAATGAGAGCTTAATAAAATGGCAGATGCCGCAGTAAACCGGTCTGAGTCCATCAAGCAAACCAAATAGTCGACGATACAGAGCAACGTGCGGGAATGCATTTGCTATTGAAGATTCAGACTTAGAAAGAATACAATGGCTGGCATCTACACATGTATAGAAGCAATCTGCACCATAGTATAGCATGACGTCGTCCACGGTCACACATAAATTTAAGGAATGTCGCAGAGCAAGGAACAACTGATACAGGAGAAGAGAGAAGCCACGTGATTGACGTGAACCGATACCTGTGGGGCGCTGCTGTGGACAAGAAAACACGCGAGGCAACAGCTGCGAAGGTGCCGAACGGACGCCATTGCTCGAGTCAATAGCATAAGATGGTTAAGCAAGCGGAAGATCGAGAAAGAGTAGGGGATTTGCATGCGTTCTAGGAGAGTGAGTATACTATATGCTACCAGCGCTAATTATTTGTGTTAGCGCGCATTAAGTCAGTGAGAAGTGGATACAAGGTCGTTTTTGCTGTTGTGGATACATTCAGGTGCGTTGATATATAGTGTGCCCGTCCTGGTTTTCTTACTTCGTGCTCAAGCAAGGACGCGTTTGAGGTGCTGATGGCATCTAGGATAAGGTCCCTGTCGTGTATGGCTGCTTCGCACACGCGAGACATCCAAGTGACGTGCGAAAGTAGGAGTGGGTCTCGTTAATCCAAGCACTGGTAAACACCAACTATATCGGTGGGCCATATCCTCCTTGGCCTGATCCGAATCCTCCGGACAATCCTGTATCCCGATTGCGAAGTGCGCAGCAAGACAGCACGGAAACAACAGCAACCCAAAGTGGTCGTGCAAATACTCGCCTTGTTGACTTGGATTATGTTGGTCCTCGCTCACCTGGTACTCCGCTCTGTCACAAAACAAGGTTAGTTTAGTGCAACTTTAATTAATGGCAGTCACTATTCACTAAGTAGGGTAAGGTGGCGGACACGTACCTTCACTTCGGCTCACTTGCGCGGAGAACTTGATGCCGATTGCGCTTGAGCTTGACTCCACGCTGGAGCGGTATCTCCGTGGTACCCGTAGTTGAAGAGCAACTCCTCGCCGCGCTTGATGTCTCGGTCCGCCCACACCGTGATGTGGTGGTCACCGCCAGCGCGAACCACTTTCGCGCTGCAGTTCTGCCCCACGATTTCGTGGTTGATGAACTTGCTCTTGTTCCCTTTGCGGAGAGCGTCGACCACCGCGTCCTCGTTCAGATCGAACAGGAAGCTCACACTCTTTTTGTCGTAGACGATTCCTCGCCTCTCAGCCTCGTCCTGGGACACGACGGCGCCAATGTACTCGTATACAAACTCCCCACTTTCGATATTCTCCAGTGCGAACACCCCCCACCCATGGATGCGCGAGAAACTCAGACCGACTTTTTTGTGGTCCCTTCCTATCAGAGTGTGCATGTTGCAGCACAACAAATCTGCTCTCGCTGTTCTCGGGTCGTTCAATGCGAAAGCCTTGATCGCCAACTCGACCGACCCACACGACCTGCAGAAATCAGGATTGCACTCGCGCAGTGCAGCAAAACATGGGCATGCAGCAGTGCCGCAGCTCCCTCGCTCACATCTGCAGCCTTGATATCTACAGTGTGCATTCACATTCACAAACAACACAGAATCATGCGTTCGGTCAGTACTCTTTCACTCTTTCTTTTTCTCCAACCTTCACATGCACACGCACATGTACACCTGCACATAACCAACGACAAGCAAAGCAATCCATACCGATTTGGACAGTCGCGCGAGCACGAGCACGCCTTGTCGCACATGTGGTCTCGCTTCATGCAGGAACAGCCCATGGAGTCGCACAGCCCGTCGTGATTGCACGGCTCGTACTGGTGCTCGGTGCGTTTCTCGTGCAAGCGGTGGTTGCGAGCGCGCTGCAGCAGCTCGACATGGCTGCTGCTCCTGGATCCAGACCCGCGCTTCTGCTTCCATTGTCTGTGATGAAACCGATCGTCACCCACAGATCCACCACAGTCTCGGCTACTGCTACCATCACCATCAGCATCCCCACTATCTGCAAGCCACGCACTGATCGCAGCGCACGGCACTGTTCGCAGCAGACTCGCGATCGTGCAAGCGCTGTCGCCCACCGTGACCCGCATTTTCTGAATCAGAGCGATCTCAGACGGATCGAGATGTGTTGCAACAGTTTTGCTCGTGCCACCTGCTGAAGCGAATACTTTCCAACACTGTGCACTGCAGCCCACTTGCAGATCGAGGAACGTCCTGATCTTCTGCGTCACCATGCTCACGTGACTCAAGTCCAAGTACTCTGTCGGATCGCGCGCCTCCACGCACGGTGCAGTGAGGTCCACCACCTGCGACTCGTCACCAACCTGTACTCCACTGTTCGTTGCTTGTTTGTCAATCTTGAACCTTCGGTTTGCCAACTCTTTTGCAAATTTGGTCTTTCTTCTTGATCGGAACGCCACATTCGGATGCACTGGATCCACTCGACGCGCTGGCTGGGGCTGCTCGCTGCCGTGCTCGTGGCAGTCGTACGTGTAGCAGATGCGGCAGAAGAGGTCGCAATACACTTCAGACAGCTTGCCGCAGCTGTGCGCAGTTCGGATGCCCAGTGACCCGTTGCTGCTGATCTCGTGCAGCTGGCGTCGAGCAAGATGTGACTCGAAGAACGTTGGAGGCGGAGACAGCCGCTCGACGAGCGCCATTGAACCAGTTCCTTTCATTGAACAGACACGTGAAAGTAGCCTCTTTAGATACTCCACACTGTTGTTGCTGTTGTTGCTCTCGCCTTGATTCTCAATTGCATCTTCCGTGCTCTTCCTGTTCGCCAAAGACTGCATCTCTGCTACGCGAAGAGTCGCCAGCTTGCGCGAGTCGTGGATCTTCTTGAGCTCCATGTAGTCCGTGTACGCCTGGGAGAACCCGAGCACAGTTTTCAGCGCCAACAGCACCTGCTCCGAGTCCCCAAGCTGAGCGACAACAAGTCTCAACACGTACTCGCCGACCTCATCATCCGCCGACGCTTTGAACTGCATCTTGTTGCTCGAGGACGTACCTTCAGCCTTGTGAGCAGCATCATCGTCATTCGTCATCATCGTCCCTGAACTGGACGAGAAGCGCACCATCGGATCGTCCTCGACGCGCACATTCGATCTCATTCCAATGCACGTGGTGGAGTTGCTGATCGTGCCAACCTTCTTCAGCTTCATCACAGCACACCGAACCTGGCGTTCTTGCACGACGAGGCTTCCGCGTGCGACCACGAAGATCGCGCTGGCGCAGTTCCCGTTATCGCCGGTGAGCGACTCGATCTTCTTGCAATGGTCGGCAGCCAGCTTCTCCAACCCTGGTAGCTGACATTGTTGTGTTTGGACTGCGAAAGCAAAGAAAACACAACATACAAAGCCACGAGCAATGAAAAGGCACGTTTGTCAGCACAGCCACAACTGCGAAACTTCTTCTCCATAATCAAAAGAACTCATCCATACCTCTTGCTTTCAGTAAAGCTTCTCGGTGCATCTGCAACGCACTTTTATACGCAGACACCTTACCTCTCGCCTCAGACAGAATCGCGCTCACCTTGCGCTGGCGACAGCGCTGCAATTTCGGCAGTTCGCTCTCGACCAGCTTCAGGACACAATTGTCTACATCCGCCTGCGAACTGCTCTCTCCAGTCTGGTAGTACGCCAGCAGCGACGGCATGAGCTGCTTTGTCTTTCCAAACGAGGGTAGCCATTGGCACTTGGCTTCGAGCTCATTGGCTGTGTCTACAAACAAGCACACATGGACACCAGCAACAGTTCAGGTACACAGTTCATTTTCATCCAACCATCGTGAAGCTCATTGCCACAGATACAAAGTAGACTGACTCACCATATGATGTCAGCGGGACGTCGCAGTCCGAATGGAAGGGTGACGTACACCTCGACACATCTTCACTCAGTATCGCCATCGGAGGACTCGCCACGCAAACGCTGCGATACGCAGTTGGGTGGACCACGATCCGACTGGCGTCGAACGTCTGGAGAAACTGCGCTCGTTCCACCATATTCTTCTTCTTCTCTGCCGGCGGTGGGGTCGACGGTCCCGGCAGGCTGGTTCTCTTCTCTATCCGTCGCTCGATTCGAGTCCTCAGCGGACTGAACGAGTCGGAGGAATCGTCAACGTGCACCGTGGACAGCAACGCCTTCTGTTGCTGCGAACGAGATGACGGTTGCTTTGCTTGCTGAAAGCTACTCTTTGCTTCAGACTTCACAGCCGATTTGCGCGTCGCCTTTGGAACTCGAGCAGCGGTCCTCTCGATCACTTGGACGCCGTCGCTGTCATTTTCAGAGACAGAGACGCGCTTTTCATCGCGAGTTTCGCCTTTCGGACCGTCCCATCGAACAAACTGCTTCGCCGTACCTGGGGTGCTTTTCCTGACTGCGGTGAACGATCCTTGCTCGAGACTGCGGCGCTGTCTCTTCTCCATCTCGAAGCGAGCGAGTTCGCGTTCTTGCGCCTGCACCTCGTCCAGCGCGACCGAGTCGACGTGGAAGCGAGCGGCGGTTTGCCGTCGCTGGCGCTTCGAAGGATTCTCTTCGGCAGACGATGAAGACTGCTGTGGTGGTGCTGGTCGCGATGATGGTCGTTGTGGTGGTGGTGACGTTGACGGGGCTCGCTGAACTCGAAACACTGCCGTCGAAGATGTGGACACGGGTGCGGATTTCCGGCAGTAGTAGACCCGGCTCTTGGACGAGTCGTCTGAGAGCGACTCATCTGACGATGATGATGATAATGACGAGATCGAGGCGCGACGGGTGCGCCGGCTGCTCGAAGGCAGGTTCAGCACTATGGTCTTCCTCGTCGCTTTCTTTGAAGCAGGAATCTGGCGCGTAGACGGCAGTGGAGACGGTCGTCGCTGCTGGATCTGCTGTTGTTGATCACTCCTCCTCTGGAATTGTCGTCGCTTCTCTGGATGCTTCTTGTTCTCTTGCTTTCGCTGACGAGCCACCTTGTCGCGCTGGCGATTACTGGTTGCAGACTCATGCATTTTCCTCATGTCACCAGCAACACGCTGGCTGGCAAGCGATCTGTGGCTGTCCACCCGACGCACTTTACGATTCCGAGGGCTGCGGATACTGTTGCCGCCATCCGATGAACTAGATGAGCCACTAGGTGAACTGTCACTACTGCTCCCATCGTCGTCCGAGGACGAACCTGAAGACGACGACGAGATCTCGATCAGATTTTGCTGCTGGTGCTGCTGCTTCTTGCGTGGCTGGGGCTGCGCGAACGACGATCCGACACTCGGTACTTTCCGCGCGACGGCATGGCTTGAGTCTCGATGTTCCTTGGTTTTCATATTGCTGCCTTTGCTCATGCTTCGCGCGCGAGCTTTGCCAGAGCGGTGGTCACTGTAAAGAGACGCCAGTTCATACGCTGTGCTCATCTCTCTACCTGCTGCTGCTACTGCCAATGATCCAAAAGCGCTGCTGCTGCTGTTACTGGTCTTTGAATTATGAATGGCGTCACTATGAGGACGTGGCCGTTGATCTCCCGTTGGCTCAGCGCTTTTCGCAGCCCAAACGTGCGAGTTCTTGACCAACGGTCTCTTGCGTGCCTTGACGTCAACTGTAGCTTTCGAGATCTTCTTCTTTCCTGCTGCTGCTGATGCGGTTGCCGTCATTTCACTTTTCTTCTTCTTTGGCTTCTCCGGTGCGGGCTTCCCGCCGCCGTCACACTCAGTCATTCGAACTAAATCCGGTGCAGCTGTTGGTGCTGGTGCATCGCTACTAAGCGCACCAATTGACGCGACCATCGCCAGCGCTGTCTTGACTGCGTCC
Source organism: Globisporangium abappressorium (assembly GCA_023334355.1). NCBI lineage: Eukaryota > Oomycota > Peronosporomycetes > Pythiales > Pythiaceae > Globisporangium > Globisporangium abappressorium. The sequence goes on from JAASGV010000805.1 coordinate 8,733, forward strand.
TGGTAGTTGGCAAACAGCGGTGGCGGTGAAGGGCGAAGAGGTGAGTGAGCAGCAGACGCGTACGACTCGATTGATCGATCCAAACCACCACCACTGGCGCCGAGCAAATGCGTCCTTGGGTTCAAAGAGCTCGCTGTGCCGACTACGAGACCGTGACCACGCGCTTCCTCTTCGCTATCGTCACTGCCACTACAGCTGCTACTGTCGATCACGATCGTCGTCCTCGTCTTCATCGACGCCATCGCAATCGCTTCTGTATCCTTTTTGAGTTGGATTGCAGCAAATGAATTAAATATGGTGCGGCAAATATTTATTTACGGCGATTTTTTATTTTTTCAAACTGTGAAAAAACTCGTTCACTCATCCATCAGATTTCAGATAGTATTAGAATCAGACTGACTTTCTGAATCAGACTTTTTTGTGGTCAAAAGCTCTCTGAATGCAATGGGCACAAAGAGTTGAAAGCTACGAGAACAGTCACCAAATTTCGTGAACAAGCAAACGGTGGCATCGGATGGAGCGAAGTGCCAAGAAGCAGAGGCGGCTGCCTGTCCTATCGTGCGACCGCATTGTCCAGAACCGGACGCGCGTGTCAGTCGACGTTGTGAAGCAGATCTTCGCGTACGCGTCCCCCAGTTCACGTCCGTACCGTCCAGATTTGATGCCTCACGAGTCAAATTCTTTGCGTGAAAGAGTGCCGAAGTTCGCGAAAGTCTCGAGGGGATGGAAGAAAATGGTGCTGAAGATCATAAAGAAGTACACCACGACGACGCCCGATTTCCACTTTGTGGCATTGAACGACGACAGCGAAGAGCTCTTCCTCATCGACAAACCGATTCAAGAACGTGAGGACCTGCTGCTCGACTTGCGGCTGAGCATGGGGAGGCGAGTCGAACAGGAAGACGAGACTGATGACTTCGGTGTGAAGCTCTACAAGCCGCTCGACACGAGACAATTTATCGAGAATATCCAACTGGATTGGGATTCCGCCGTATTCGAGAGGTACCGAACGCTCCAGTGCCTCGACTTGTCGTTCATGCCGCTGCGAAGCGTTCAAATGGAGAAGATCCTGAATGCTGTCTCCACGTACTGCCCAAGTTTACAAGCGCTGACTCTCCCGCTGAAAGAGCACGAATATCTCAGTCTCAAGGAACTGAAGCGAACGTTTGCCGCACTCTACCGAGCGCTGCAGCGGTGGCACAAGGGCGGCTTAAGAAGGGGATTGACTCAGCTGACTGTGCCGTATCACTTCAACTACAGTAGTTCGAGTTTAGAGGAAGGTCGTCTTCTCACCGATGAGTTCGTGCGCACTGTTGTGAAGTTTTGTCCGAACCTGGAGTACTTCAACGAATGGAAGCGGTCCTGCCGCGATGGTGATGTTTTTGAATGCGACGATGTCCTCTACTGCTTAGTGGAGGTGTGGGAGCTATTTTGCAAGTCGTGCTGTAGGCTTCGGGAGGTGAACTGGATCAATTTTCACTTCACGAATGAGTTTCTGTGAGTGTTTGGCAAGTACCAGAAGCCTCTGCTTCACGAAATGACAGTCGTCTGCAGTAACATTGAAGCTGTGGATCAAGACGAACTGGATCAGCAGACGCCACCATGATTCTCATTTCATGAGGTTGGAAAGATGCTCGTTGCCTGTTCCCAGCTCCGAGTCTTAAAAGTCAAGTTCTCGGGAGAGTTCATCGATCCAAAGAAGATTCGCAACGATTTTGGCGATTCGTTTCTGGAATTGGTGGCAGACCACTGTCCACTTCTTGGACAACTGGTCATCAAGGACGTCAGCTACATCCAGCCGTTCTATCCACTGAGGGATGTGACGGATGCAGGTCTGGCTGCGATTTCTCGCCTGCCTCGCCTGCACAAGATCTCACTCAAGGAGGCCGGCGCGTCGGTGAAAGGATTCCTGGCGCTGTTTCTGAACAGACCGGCTCCGCAAGATAAGCGCAAGATTTTCATTGATGTGGAGGGGATACGCACGTACAGCAGCACCGATTTCTACCAAGTTGTGGCAGACTTGCTGGAGGCGCTTACGGCCTTGCCCGCCGGAACTTCCCGCCAGCACCGTTTTTGCATGACCATCCAGCGACGTACCGACAAGCAACTTGAGGATTCGGTGCTTGTGAAGACCAAGATTGAGGAGTTCAACCAAGTTGTGCGGACCCTCCACTCGAACATAAAGATGCGCATCCCAGGGGCGACTCCATTATGGATGAAATCAGCTTGTACGACGCTGGGACGCTCCGTACGTTCGTCTTGAGCTGTACTCCGCATTGCAACGAGTGAGTGCCTGCCGCGTAGAACACCTGGGTTGGAAGCGAGGTTTTTTGGACAGACCTTGAAATTGTTAGCGAACATCATGAAGACGATGTGGCTTGTTAGTTCCTGTTGGGAACGATCAATGGTGCGTATATCCATTTTGTCAAAGCTTTCGTGCACACAACGGCATTCAAGAGGGATTATCAACAGAGAATTCTTTGGAAGTTGAAAAAGTATTTGGAGAAGACACAAACAGGGGATCGCGTATAACAGCCTAGCTATTAGCTCCCCGCTTCAGTTTCAGGGAATCCGATCATATTCATTGCGGCTGCGCCGGAGTTTGTTGCCCTCCGATAACGCTACAGTACTCAATTACGCTCCTTGTTTAACGCCATGATATGTTGAGCGCGTTCGTGATCTTGACGCTGAGCTTCGAGAGATCGATCTCGAGACTCTGCGTCTGCGCGTCGTACGTGAACGACGTCACATGCGTGAACACGTTCGAGAACACAATCGACGGCTTCTTCGTCACGCCCAGCACGACGACCTTCGCCACGCTCTTGGTCTTCGCGCCGGCAAAGTTGTTGCTCACGAGCTTACTGGAGAGCGTCGAGCCCAGGAGGAAGTTCGAGTCAACGTGGAACTCGACAAGCGTCGCGCGGTCCTCAGGGTTGATCTCCTCGCCGTCGTCCAAGTACAGCTGACCCGAGGCCTGACCACTGGCGCTCAGCGCGACCACGAGGTCGAAAGGCGTCTGCTGCGCCGCAGCCGACGTGAGTGCAGGCTGGTGGAGTGGCAGGATGCTGCCACCGCGGATGTGCACGGGCATGTCGTCCAACTTGACGTCCCATGTGACCGACTGGCCCTTGCTCTCCAGACGCGTGTAGCTGAAGAGGTCGTACCAGACGCCAGCAGGCACGTAGCCCGTGACCGAGGTGGCACCCTGGGTGAGCACGGGGGTGACAAGCAGCGCGCTGCCGAGCAGGAATTGGCGGTCGACCGCAGGCGACACGCGCGCGTTCTTGTCGGCCGGGAATTCGTAGAAGAGCGCGCGAGCGAGTGGCGCACCCGTGGTGTGCGACTGGTAGCCGAGCGTGTAAAAGTACGGGAGCAGACGGTAGCGCATGCCGATGAACTTGCGGCCAATCGCCGCGACTGAGTCCCACACGTAGGTCTCGTGGCCGATGTTGCCAAAGTTGTTATGGTTGCGCGCGAACGGGTAGAAGGACCCGAGCGCCGTCCAGCGCGCGCACAGCTCTTCCGTGGTGTTGTCGATGAAGCCACAGATATCCGATCCAACCATCGAAATGCCGTACAAACCAAAGTTCAAGATCGCTGGGATCGAGTACTGAATGTCATTCCAGCTCGCACCATTGTCTCCGCTCCAGTGGGCAACGTACGCGCCGGCGCCAGGGAACGTCGAGCGCGAGAGCACGAACGAGCGCTTGCCGAAGAGCTTCTCCTGCGCGGTGGTCGTGGCGATCGCCTCCGTGAAGCCGTACAGGTTGTGCGAGTCGTACTGGCGAATGCTGCCGTGCTGAAACGTGTTGGTGGAGATGGTCTTGCGGAAGATCTCCTCTTTCTTGTTGGCGTTGTTGATCGCAAACGGCGGGTGGTCGTACTTGTTCAGGTCGTCCACGCACTCGAGACAGCACGTGACGATGTTGGAGATCGAGCCCGTGAGCGGACACGTCTGGCCTTCCTTGCGCGCGCACGTGTTGCCCGGACAGAAGTTGGCGAGTTCGTTCATGTCGAGCCAGATACCGTCGTATGGGATCGTTTTGTGGAACTTGTCCAGTTGCTCGGACCAGTACGACGACGTGTTCGGGTGGAAGAAGTCCGGGAACACAGTTGGGCCGGGCCAGACCTGACCCAAGTACGGCTTGCCCTTGGGGTCCTTGATGAACACGTTCAGTTCGAGCCCGCGCTTGTACGCGTAGTCGGTCGCGTCGTCAGGGATACCCGGGTCGACGATCGGCACGAACTTCTGGCCGCGCGCGTGGACGTCCGTGAGTAACTTCTGCATGTCCGCCTTGGCGAAGTTTATGGAGTCGAGTGTGAAGTCGTAGAACTTGTCCATGTAGTCAATATCAGCCCAGACCACGTCGAGCGGGATCTTGTTCTCCGCGTACTTGTCGACGACCTCACGCAGCGCATTCGTGGAGTTGTAGCCCCAACGGCACTGATGGAAACCGTAGGACCAGTACGGCTGCAACTTCGGACGACCGATGAGCTGCGTGTACTGGTTGACCACTTCAGCTGGAGTCGGTCCTGCAACGATGTGGAAGTCCAGGATACCACCGATGGTCTGGTACACCAGCTTGTCTTTCTCGAGCGTGATGTCCATGCCGTTGCTGTTGAGCAAGAGCACGCCGTGGGCTTTGCCCTTGCCGTTCAAGCCGAGGAAGAACGGGTGCGAGCCATAGAGATTCACGTTCGCATCCAGGGAGAACTGGTCGCGAGCCCAGAGCGTGTGCTTCTCTCCAGTCTCCAAGCGCATGTTTGGGTGCGTGCTCTCGCCGAGACCATAGATGCTGAGGTCACTGTCGACCGCCGTTGCAATCTGCAAGTACTGGTCCTTGACAACAAGCGACAACTTGGACGAGTCGAAGACGACGTATCCGTCCGAGCGGCGGATCACTTTGAACGAAAATGGGTTCTTCGTGTACGAGAGCTGGAAATCCGAGCTCCGGCCAAAGATGTTGCGCTTGCCGTAGTTGGCGTCGCCGAGCGCGCCCTTTGCATACAGCTCCTTTGGTACCTCCCAGCGACGCTGGTTCTTGTCCGAGATCTTGACGCGGATGGCGTTCTTGAGCCCCTTGGTCACTTCGACGACGAGCTCCTTGAGGTCCGCGCCGTACACTTCCGCTCCGCTATTCTTGTTGACGCTGAGCTCAAGCACAAGGTGGTCGCTCGTCTCGTAGGATTTCTTGACAGCGTACCCAGCAGTGTTGACGTAGCCGTCCACGACAGGCTCTTGCACGGCCGTGATGGACTCAAACACTTCGGAAGTCGACGCCACACTCGCCACAGAGGCGTCATTGCTGCTGCTAGAAACCGCGTACGTGCCTGGTTGTGTGACCTTGTACGTCTTGCCGGTACTGGTAGTAGTAGCATCACCCGAGACCGCATTGACGACGAAGTCCAACTGAGAGGCAGGGACGTCGTACTGGAACCAGCCATTCTCAGCAGCGTAGTCGCCGCCGACAGAGCTCGGAGCCATAGCGATGCCCGACGTCGAGGCAGCGAGCGAGCCGTTTGTCGAGTATGCGATGCTTGGGCTCGTACCAGGAGTACCCTGGAAGAGAACGTGGATCACGCCAGATCCGTCGTCGCTTTTCACGAGCTCTTGCGCGCTCGCGAACGCGCAGCCGAGCGCCAGAAGGATTTGTCCGAGGCGGATGCATCCGAGTCCAGTGAGCGCCATGATGCTTCTTGCTTGCGGAGGTTCTTGTTGATTGGCGAGAAGCAGATTGTGAAATGAGTGATGTGGTTTTAAGCCGCAATGGCAACGAGCGCGAGTCGCTCACCAGTAGCGTGCTTTGCTGCTGTACCTTGGCATCCCTGCAAATGCGGTGCTGACAGACCTAGCGGGTTTGATTAAACTATCGCTTGCACTCCGTCAGTCTGGGTGGTTATGCTGATAGCTGGCGCTGTGAGAACTTGATTCATTCGGCCTCTAGTCGTTGAGGAAGTAAGTAAGAGAGCACCTGTACGCCATTACGGCGGACATACCACATCATCAGCGACAGCGTTGCTCTTGCACATCAAAAATGCCGCATCCAAGGTCTTGCAGAAGAGCGGCGCTGTGCAAGACAGTGTGTGCTTTGGTGTGCCATGGTGTCAACAGGAACCTGTCAAGTTGAAGTTCATCGGAGGTACCTTTTCCCTTGCCGAGTACTGTACTGTACTCTGCAGCAGCAACCCATGTGGACCTTTGCGCACGCCGCGAAAAAGACTCTGGAATACGCGCTGTCGACTCGCCATGCGGTCAACGATCTCAAGAAGCAAAGTGGGACAGAAATCCACTAGCACGCTGCTTCCGGGTTTACCATCCACCTAAGCGGACGACGCACACACACACAGACACACCTGCTATTGTAGCATCAAGGCATGGATCCACCTTAAAGAGAGATCAACGTCTTTAGATGCAGACTCAAGTGGTTGGTGCCAGGAAATACGCACTGCTCCATTTTCATACACATACTCTGGGCTTGTGTGGGTGGTGCACTTTCCACACAAATCCCCTCGACCTTGCAGACGACAGACGTTCGCGTCCCCGCCATCGACGCATTTCTAATCAACGACAGACGAATCCCTCGCTCCCCACGCCTCTGCCCATTTTGTGCACCGCTTGGGGCAACCGAAATCTGAGTTCAAGGCGACAGTGGGATCTCGATCTAGTGGATTTATGTCCCACTCTTATTTTGATGAGATCAACACTCTCGGTCTCGTGCTTCACCGCTTGGTGCTCACTTGAAATGAAGATGGGGCAACAGGTGTGAACTTCAACTTGTCACATCCCAAATCTCAGCCGACTGTTGACTGTTGAACCAGTCCTTCGTCAGTCCTTCGGGGGTTTGCCTGGCCCTTACTATCTTGGGATAAGTGCCGACCACAAGGAGGTCAACAAAGAAGTTCGTACAGCACTTGCACGGCCGTCCCACCCCCGTTTTGATAGACGAGCAATGCAATACCGAAAGCAATAAATCAAGTCAGAAGGTGGATGGGAAGAAGGGAGAGCTCACTTCTCCAGTCGAGTCCTTGATGCGAACTTCACGATGGCGACGTCAGCCTAAAAGCACTATCATATTGTACTAGGAGAGGGTACTTCTGGCGCACTGAGCGGTGGCTACACTGGCGGATGCGATGATAGGCTTCAAGTATTGTGCCAACGTCTGCATGCGAAGTTTTTGGATTTATTTCGGAACTGCTACGTTCGAGAGGTGGCACTACACAGTGCAATGATGGTGGTGTACTGCGTGAATCTACGAGGTTGGGCTTTTCATTCAGTGCGCAGGGTTGTTGAGCTGGCGAAAGTGAATGATGAGTTTGGCGATGCGAGACTGCACCAACGCGCAAACGGCAATAGATGAGGCTGTGATGCGAGATGCAATCTGCACTAGGCACCCGTGGACACTATTGCACCGGTACTGATTGGGGCTTATATCTGACTCGGTTCGTTCAACAAAACTCTCACACAGCAAATGATCAATTGAATGTAGCTATATTGGTGGTACGATGCTGCTACGGAGGCAAAAAGATTTAAAACCTACTGTGAAGCATCCCAAATCTCTCAGATAAAACTCAAAAAGGAAGGAACAAAGGCGCTCAAACCTCAAGGCGCTTAACGCCAGAAGATCGACGCGCAGTCAGTGACCTTGAGCTTCGACTTGCTCACGTCGATCTCGAGACTCTGCGTGGCGTTGTCGTACTTGAACGACATGTTCTTGTTGAACAAGTTCACGAGCACGAGCGACGGCGCCTTCTTCACACCGAGCACCACGAGCTTGTTGAGCGTCTTCTTCGAGGCGTCGCGGTGCTTGTCTGAGACGACCTTGGTGCTGAGCGTCGTGCCCAACAAGTAGTGAGTATCCAGACGGAACTCGATTTGCGTCGATCGGTCGTCTCCGTTCACGTCGTCGCCGTCGTCCAAGTACAACTTACCCGAGGCGGCACCGTTCACTGGCGCGATGAGCAAGTCGAACGGCGTCTGCTGAGCAGCAGCGGATGTGAGCGCAGGCTGGTGCAGTGGAAGGATGCTGCCGCCGCGCACGTGGATCGGCATGTCGTCCAACTTGACACTCCACGTCACGGACTGGCCCTTGCTCTCGATCGCCGAGTAGTCAAAGATGTTGTACCAGGTGCCCGCAGGCAGGTAGCCCGTGACGGTCGTC
>JAASGV010000806.1:0-16889 GCA_023334355.1 Globisporangium abappressorium
CCGAGTTGCCCGGGAACGGGTGCAGGTTGTCCATCTGCATTTGGAAGTCCACGTTGTCGCGGCGGTCGTCCGCGTCGACGATCCACCAGCCGGGCTTGGTTTCGTGGCCGCCGATGTGCAGCAGGATGTTCTGGTCTGCGACGAGCGCGTCATTCACACGGATAATGTACTCGTCGTCCACATGGTCGTCACCCAATCCAGAGAGTATGGGGAACTCACGAGGGGCGTTCTGGTCCGATCGCCCCACTGGGAAGATGTGGAACGATGGAGCCGTCTCACTTTCGTTTGAGCCACCGTGCACGCTGCTGCTGCTGATACGAGATGATTTCTTCGTCTCCCAGGAGCTCAGCAACACGCTTTCAAAGTTGCGCGCGTACTTGCGCGTGTCAAAGAGCGGGTACTGCAGTCGGTTCTTCTCGACCTGCGCGCGCAGCTTTTGCAGCACGTGACGATGCGTGGCGAGGAACACCGCCACTTCGACATACTCCTTGAACGAGTTGACTGTGAGGTCCTGCAGGTCGAGCGCGTGCAGCGCGGAGCTCCCCACGCGATTGCTCATGCGATTGCCCTCCAGTGTGACCACCGGCACGCCCGCCATGAGCGCGTCGATCATGGTCGTGTGTCCGTTCTTCATGGACGTGTCGAGGATCAGGTCCGCCGCGCGCTTGGCGTGCGTGTGGTGGATCCACGACGCGAGCTCCGAGAACACGAGCCGCTTCTCGCCGTCGACGCCGTGCGCGTTCGCCTCGCGCTTGAGATTCTTCTCGGCGTCTTCATGGCCCGGGTACCGCAAGAACCAGAGCACGCTGTGCGGCACGCGGGTCATGATGGCCATCCACGCGCTGAAGATGTTCGGGTCGATCTTCTGCCAGTTGCTAAACGTCGCAAACACAAGCACGCTCACGTCGCCATGAAGATGCGGCAGCAGCGGCCGCTCGCCCTCGATCGTGTGGCCGAGCAGCTGCATGTGGTCGTTCACGATGTAGTGCGTCGGGAGGAACAGCAGCTTCTCCGAGAAGATCTGCGCACTGGACTCGGCGGGCGTCGAGGTCGTGTCGCTGAGGAAAAAGTCGATCGCGGAGCTACCCGTGGTCATTGGGTACCCGAGGAACGACATCTGGACCGGACTCAGCCGGTAGTTGAACATGCTCAGTCCCGAGTGCAGCGTGTGGCCGTTCAGGTCGATGAGAATGTGGATCCCGTGCGACTTGATTACCTCGGCACCTTCTGACGGGTTCTTGCCGACCAGCGAGACCATGTGGTCGACATTGCGCGAGATGTTGCGTCGCCACCAGGACGACTCGGCGGTCAGTGAGAAGCAATACACGACGGTCGTTTGGTAGTCAGCGCCTGATAGGAACTCCAAGAGCCCGCGCATCAGTGTCGAGACGGGGTGGATCCCGAAGTCCGACGAGACAAAGCCAATTCGAAGCTCCGGTGTCTGCAGATGCCAGGCACCGGCGTCGCAGCAAAGCGGTCGATCACCGCCAGGTGCCTGCGCTGCCGCCTTCTGACTCAGCGCGAGGATGATCGACGGAGAGAATTCGGTAAAATCGAGCGCGTTGACGCCAGCGACGGAGTCGAGGTTGCTGTCGAGAAAGGCCTGGATCTGGTCGAGCATTGGCTCGCGGTCGTGCCAGTCGGACATCCAGTTGCGCACTTTGAAGAGCGTGTGCGTCTCTTTCTTCACGCCCTTCTCTATCACCGCCTTCTCGAGCGCCGCAGCAGCTTGTGGCATCTTGAGCGCGTACAAGTAGCACTTGCCCAGCTGGAGCCAGCTCTCGACGTCGCGCTCGTTCACGCGCACGGCTTCCTCAAACGTCTTGGTCGCCTTGTCGAGATCCCCAAGCGCGTACTGCGCGACGCCCATATACTCATAAGGGGTCGTGAACTGTGTGTCTAACGCCGCTGCAGTACCAGAGAAGGCAATTGGCTCAGCTTGGGTGCACAGTGCAGATAGCAATGCAACACGCAGTGAATAGTACTATGGGTACCTACCTTCTGGGTTCTCCTCGATGACCTGCCGTGCGATCTTCTCCAGCGCGACCATCTCGCCATTGCGGTACAGATCGCGGAGCAGCGAGTACACTTCTGCTGAAGTGAAGAACGTGTAGTTGCTCGCACCCGTACTTGCTGCTGTTACTGCAACTGGTGTCGCAACAGCCACTAGCAGCGAGAGCAATAGCAGCAGCAGATGCATAGCTCTAGTGACGCGATGGAGTATTGGGCTTGCTGCTCCTGCTCCTGCTTGGAATGTAACTGGATCAGTGAGTGAGCTGCGTGTGAGATCCACACGAATCAAGAGCTGGGTCCCAATCAACTGGACAAAAAATAGAAGATCCTCATGTCGCTCGTGACCTTTCACACAAAAGATCATCCTTTTAATTTAATAAACTGTTTCAGATACAATTCACTAAACTTAAAGATTGTTATCGATGAACCTTTGTAGATACATATCACATACATGCATAGATCCACGTGGGAGAGAAATTGCTTCTCGGTCTGTGCTTCATGTTACCTCTAAAGGTCCAGGTCACGGTGTTGATTGATACCTCTCTGCTGAGGCTTCGCTTCATTTTTTCGGACCTATCTTGTGGTTCGTGAACCCTTTAATTTTAATGGACAATAACCGGAGTGGTTTAAATGGTGAGTTCGTGACGACACTTTGCCGAGGACTCTTCTTACAGATAGCATTCAAGTGCGTTGACACTCGTAGATTTAACTTGGAAGTTGATTGACAATTTGAGTTCCGAAGGGGATTTGGACGTCATCTTCAACTGGTCGATTCAAGTAGATGGTGAAAAAGGAAGCAGTACATTGCAAGTATGAGAGACAAACAACTGCCGTTTGGCACAATCCTCGTACAAGCATACCTCGTAAGTGCGCGTTGTACCGGAGACTTGCAGCTCGTACCGTAAACCAGCGAGAAAAAGGATGAGCGAGAAAAAAAGCGAATCGCCGCTTTGCAACGAACGCGAAAGCCCAGAAAGCGAAAAGCAAGCCAAGAACGAACGATGCGGCGCACGAGCCTCGTGCACGTGCGACTCGGCGGTACGTGCTCTAGCGAATCTCTCTGTGTAACGCGCATGAGTGTCTGGGTCTGTCTGTATATGTGTCTCCGTGCGTGTACGTGCGTCCGAACATGTTGAAGTTTCAGCACTAGCTCTCTCGCCGCGCAGTCGTAGCCAAAATACGGATCAGAGAATGTCAGCGAGCGGCTACATTCGTGTCGTTATATACACGCACTTGCGTGTCTATATGTGCATCTGTGCGTATGTGTTGATTTGGTCGCGTTTATGAAGTTCACAGCGGTTGATTTGTGTATGTGTGGCTGTGTAGGCCGCGAAGAGCCATGTGCGGTCGTGAAGCTCTTTGGCGGCGGTGACGACGAAGAACCCGAAGACGCGAGCAGCGACGACGGGCTGCTACTATCCACGGACGACGCGCGCTTCGACAAACTGGTGGGCAACAACAGCTCGTTCGCGCGCACAGTGTCGTCGAACGACTCGATCCCGTCCGACGACGACGATCTGTACGACAAGCGTGACAACAACAGCAACAACAGCAGCAAGAGCGCTATTGTACCATTACCAGCCATAACATCAAGTAGCGAACGTCCGACCAGCAATAATGTGAATGCGGACGAGTGGGAGTCGCTACAGGACGAGAACGAACTCCTGCGGGGCCAGGTCGCGGACTTGACGAGCGCGCTCGTGGCGCGCGACATGGAGATCGCGTCGCTGCGGGAGCGCTGCCAGCTCTTGATGACGTCGGTCGAGCAGCAGGACGAAGTGATCGCGAAGATCTACGCGGCGGCGTCCAGCAACTCCCCACTAAATGCTACCATCACCACCAACAGCGCCAACATCAGCAATCCTGTTACAATACCAACTGCTCAAGCGAGTGTGCCAGTGGATGTGCACAAGCACAAGAAAAACCAAGGCTTTGGGAAGACGGCTGACACTCCTGCTAATCCTATTACTCCAAGCAAGCAACAAGAGATTGTGAACAAGCACTCGAAGAAGAGGAACGCGTGGGAGAGCGTGCGACGGTACCCAGGGGTGATCCCCATAGCCGAGCCTGCACGAGAGCTCCTGGAAGCGCACTTGGACTCGATGGGGTACCAGCAGCAGAAAGCGAACGACGCGCTCGAGTCACTATCGAAAGAAGCGGTCGTGACAAAGCGAGTAGAACGGAGCAGCAGCATTGGTGATGAAGTCGAGAGTCTGAGTGTCGGGATGCTCGACCGAATGCTGTTCCCGTCTCCTCCAAAGACTGAGCCACTGTTTGGAGACAGCGGACTGTTTTCTCAGAGCAGCAATGGTCCTCACTCTGTAGCGTCGTCTCCTGACATCGGTTTCCGGAAAGTACTGCCGCCGCAATCGCCGTTCACAGAGCGCAGAAGAAGCATCACAAGCGAAGAAGACTTTGCGAAATCGGCGGGTTTCCTGCGGAAGGCGAACCGAAAGCACTCGGGGAGACTGAGCGTCAGTGACTTCGGGCTCTTGAACGACGACACGCAGCATTTCGGTCACTCAGGGTCGTCCAATCACTCCTCGAATCAATCTGAGGACTTTGTTGAGAATGGAGCTGAAGAAGGGTCTTCATCAAATTGCGGTCAGCGCCGCACTGCGAGTCAGCGAAATCTGTTTGCGGAGGTCGACGTTGCGATCAGCGAGGAGGCGAAGCGTAAGAAAGACAATCAAAAATCGGCAAATGGGAGTGGCGACAACAACGGGAAAGAAGAGGACGAGCTCACGTACGCCGAGTTCCTGGAGCGGATCAGTCTTCCTGCGTCTCGCGATATTCTGGACAGCATCCGAAAGTTCATCGGATCGATTCTCGGTCCACGCGGTGACGGGAAACCGCCGCGGTCGTCGGACTATCTCGACTACGATTTTTATGGTAACCATGAGTTTCAGCGACGGTACGAGTACTTTTTCCAGAAGATGGACGACACTCTGCAGAGCCACGCCGCGTGGCGTCACGCGTCCGAAACGATGCTATCAAAAGCGCGAGATGGGATCGAGAAGTACGTGATGGACAAGCTCTCGGATATCACGTTCAATCAGCTTCCGCAGTGCCAACCGTGGAAGAAAGAGGACGACAAACTGTTCCGACGGATGAAGCTGCTCTCGGTAAGAACACGCTGTCTGATTTTCATCACTATGGCGAAATTGTTTATTTTGCTAACCTTACGCCGTTATCATCGATGCATCATGAACAGTTTGTGACCCCAGACATGCTGGACATCAAGCCGTCCATGCGCAACGAAGTGGTGTGGTCGATGGCGGAGGACGAACTGCGTCGCATCAACTCGTTCCGCGCGCCGGGGGACAAGATCAACTGCATCGTGCGGTGCTGCAGCGTAATCTTCAGTGTGCTCAACCTGTCTCGCGGGGACTCTGGCAATCGCCCCGGTGCAGACGACTTTCTCCCCGTGTTCATTTATATCGTACTGCACTCGCAAATCCCTCGTCTGTGCTCAAACTGCGAGTACATCGCTGCGTACCGAAACCCCGCGGATCTCATGTCCAAGTACGTTGTGGCTGCCTGTATGTGTGTGTGAATGTTCATTGCGACTTGTATTTGTACTGACTGAGACTCATGTGTTGTTTCTTTTCTTGATACAGAGCGGGGTATTGTTTCGTGAACTTGCGGAGTGCAATTGAGTTTATCAATGTGCTCGACGCGTCCATGCTCTCGATTTCCTCGGAAGAGTTTGACAGGTTTGTCGTGGTAATCACTGGTTTGTTTCAGTCTGTTGCTCTCGAAATAATCCTCACACTCTTCTTTGTCTTCTTGTTTGCAGACTCTACAGCGAGCGAGAGCATCTGATGCAGAGCAGCAGCACCAGCAGCAAGGGGCGTCGCTGAACGCTTCGTCGTGAATCACGAGCTCAGCAGACGTTGATGGTTTACACGTGAGAGGGTTCGTTCTATTATGCTATTTTTTTAAATATCCACGTCTTTGACTGCTCCGGGAGCAGTGTTTATCAAGCATGTGTCCGTCCAGTCCAACAGAATGTAAGGCGACAATGGCGGTGGTAATGAACTTGGTCGACGCTCGTAGATCTGCACTAATTCCAGAGGATGGTTTCGCTGTGATATGTTGGATTTCAAGATCAACGGGCTTGGCTGATCAAGAGATGGAAGAACGAGTGGGTGCCTTTGTGAGAGATAAAGGTTTGCATCTATTCGTTTCTATGTTGTATCTGAAGGGAAAAGTGGCGAACTCGGACAAAAAGTAATCGTTCTACTCGCTTGCTCCAGATCGCGTGTTCCCTCTGCTCGTGCGTCTGCTCCACCACCGTCTCCAAGTGCTCGTCCTTGCGCGATCTAGAGCATTCTCTTTCACTTCGAGTCGAGCCTTGTCGTCAAAGTCTCTGTGGTTGCTGGTCTTGGCTGGAGCTCTTGGGGTCTTCTTGCTTAATGCGAGTGATGATGACATGCGAATGTGGCTCGCAACCTCCGAGTCCTCGGGGCCAAAGTGTTGGGCGAAGCGGTAGAACGGCATCGCCATCTCTTGAGGTGTACAGTAATCCGTTGCCTCACTCGGTCGCAGATTGGAGAATGAGCAAGCGAGAGCCGTCGTCTATAGTTACAGTCGTGAGCTCAGGAAACCACACATCCGTCTATCTGGCAAAAAGGTGGACGGGTACACTTTGAGACGCACCGCCACTTTTGTATTCCTGAATACTGAATGTTTTGCGTCATCCTGATGTGTTTTGTATCGATCGACACCGATACCTCCCACCCAAACCTGGTCAAAACGCTTCGGTTCAGCCAAACCAGCAAGTGATATCTATGGCGAGCGGCGTTGGTCAGAATTTGGATCCATGCGAGAACACGAGAGAGCTTTCTTCAGTTTGTGTGAAAGAATTCTCTGCGTCGTTCGGTTGTGAACCCTCTCCTCAGCCGCAGAAAGCTCATCTTCAACCTTGGTCCGCAAATGCTTTACCTCCCTTGCCTCCCACACGATCCTCCAAGCCAGCTGCGCAGACACGATCTAGTATTGATTTCCCACCAGTCACCATGATTGGACGACTCTTCCCAGTCTAGGAGACGCAAAACGGGACTTGTTTGTGGTCAATCCGACTTGAATCCACGTCGATGAGCTTTCCCCAAAGCCTCTGCCGCCTTTGCCGCTTCGCGCTTCGGCTGCTGCTGTTTGTTCTCTTGCTCCTGGGAATACAGTGTTCCCAGCACGTCGATGCATCCGCGGGCGTATGTACACGTGCTTTGGGATCCTTGTGCATCATAAACTCTCGCTTCCTCTCACTACACGTCTTATATCGATGTATCTTCTTTTTATGTCGCAAGTTCTCGTCGACCGTGTACTACCGGCAGCAGAGCAATGGCTCGATCTTCGCGCTCAACAGCGTCGACAAGAGCGTCAGCGAGCTGGAACGCTCCTCCGAGTACGCGCGCTTTGTCGGCATGACGCTCCACCGACGCACGGGGATTCTTTACTGGAGCGACAGCCGCAGCATCAAGCGCTCCTCGTCTTCAATTCTCGCTGGCACCGGGAATAGTCAAACAGCCCAGATCCTGGTCGGCGCACTGGCGTACGTCAAGTGGTTTGGCATGAACTTTGGCAGCTCCCAGTCCGACATTGTTGAGCTGCTCGTCAAAGACATCAAGTGCGTGAGCGTGCTGAGCTGGGCTCCGGAAATGGTCGAGTGCCTCGTTGGGTTGCCGTCTCGCTACCCATCAGCATCAGCATCATTGAGCTCTGAGAATGATGTTGCTATAGACTTCGTGAAAGCCAGTGACTGCAGAATCACCACCACCAGCGGTTCAATGCAAGGAACTGCACCGAATTACGGCGAAATGCGCGCGTTCGGGTACGCGTCACCCATTGTCGAGCGACTGGAAGTGTACGCGACACCCATCTCCCCGCACGCGCTCGCTGTAAACGACAATTCGAATTTAGATCCTGCCGGCAAAACAGAAGAGTGGCTCTACTGGTCCAACTCGGCCGACGGCAAGATCTATCGCTCACACTTGGCGTCGACTCGGATCGAGGTCGTCCTTGAAAAAGCCTGGAGCGTGCGCGGTCTGGCGCTCGGCAAAGTGAACGAGTCTACGTCATCATCGCTGTCGCTTTACTTTTCACTCGAATCAAAGGGTATCATCGCTCGTGTTCCACTGATTGAGCCTCTCGCAACCGGAGCTCCTCGCAAGCCCGAGATCCTTCTTCAAGGGCTCGAGTCACCGCGTGGAATTGCGCTGGACATCGCAAACCAAGCGCTCTACTTCACCGAGAAAACGGGACGCATCCACAAAGCAAAGATGCTACGAAGCGGCTCAATCAACGCCATAGAACAATCGACAAGCACTAGCAATGATGACAGCAAGATCGGACCGATGATGGCAGCTCGCAAAGTACTCACGCTGACTTCGATGACGCGCCTGGATGGTCTGGCAGTCGGTACCAAGTACGTGTATCCAGATCCTGCCATTCATTACACGTTAGGATGCTTGCCAATATTTTTTTCTTGATGGCTTGTGTTGTAGGTACCTATACTGGTGCGAGTCCAACTCCAACGTGGTTGCGCGAGCGCCGCTAGCGTCGTTCGTGCGCGAAGTCCTCGTGGGCGGGACACCGAATTCGCACTTGAGGTTAACTTTGCCTCATTTGGCTTGATTTCACAGGATAAGGGGGAATGGTCTGTACGCTGAACTGACTCCATTGTCTTTCTCTCTCTCATTGCATCAGCTGGCCTCGAAGTATTGCGCTCCGTTCCTTAGACGGTGTCACCAACAGCGACAACAACGACTTCTTCTACTCAGAGTACACGGGTCGCATCTCCAAAGGACGAACGCAAACGACTGTCATCAACGAGCTCGAGGCATCCAACATGGTGTACCTCGACCAGCTCGTGCAGCGCTCGTCCATCCAACGGAGCAGCGATGGCGACGGACACGTCCACCTGTACGCCTTAGAGTAAGTACATTGAACGCAGAGTACCGAGCATCGGCACGATGCTCCCCGCCTTGTGACCGTCGTAGTAGATCACCTCTTTGTACATTTTCTTGAACATGTCGAGCTTCTTGGCTTTCACCGATGTTGACGCCTGGCTGCTCAAGCGGATGAGCTGATGCAGAATCAGCTTCACCTTGGCAACGACCTCGCTTGCGAGCAGCAGCATCGCGTCGCGCTCTTGCTCTTGCTGCTGCTTGTGGTGGGGAGAATCAAAGACCGCCGGGTTGTTGAACGCGTCGTACGTGTTCAGCATGATCAACAGCGCGTGCTCAATGTCCTCAAGGCGTCCGCCCATGGCATAGAGATCCGCGAGCTCCTGATGGATGAGCACAAACGTCTTCCCCACCTCGACTTTCCCAAAGTACACCAGCGCTTTCTCGTAGTGCCGCCTCGCAATCTCCATTCGACTCTTGAGCGCTGCTGCCGTATTGGAGGATGCTTTGTCCACCTCACCACCATCACTTGCAGTCGCTGACAATGCCTGCTTTTCATCCTGGAGCTCTCGCGAGATCGTGCGGTTGTAGAAAGACGCCATCTGGTAGTGCGTCGATGCCACTTGCTTGCGATCCTCGAGCTCAATGTAGAGCGACAACGCCTTGTTAAACGTCTTGTGCACCTGGTTCTCGCGTTGCTTCCTCACGTCACGAATTGCGCCGCCCACCGGGTGTTCATCACTCTCTCTAGAAAGCGCAGCACTGCTTTGATGATCGTTGAAAAAATCGTTCGCCATGTTCACTGCCCACACTAGATACGTCAGTGCCAGCTCGCCCTTGACTTTGCGGTGTAGCTCGAGCTCCGCTTTGTTCTGCTTCAGTTGCTGGAGCGCGTCGTTGCAAAGCTGAATCGCCGACTTGTAGTGGTCCAATCGCGCTTGCGCAGTCTTCCCCTGTGCGAGGATCTTGTGCAAGTGAGCAAGGTTCGCGTACAGCAGCGCGACGTTGATCCCATCTTCACACGAGAAACAGACAGCTCAATCAGTGTTCCAAGTTTCCCCCATTTAAAGACTCCACGACAGAAGCAAGAATCTGGTTTCGATTATAACTGAACGTACCTTCAATCTCGCTGAAAATCTTGCAGCCGCGCTCAAACCACCGAAACGCTTCCATGTAGTCACGCTGATTTCCGAGAAAGTACTTTCCCAGCTCGTTGCTTGCATTTCCCAGCTTCTTCATCAAGAGGCTGCACGCACAAACACACATTTCCAACTCATGTTAGTATCACGTTCTCACATCCACAACAGGACAACAGCAGCACACACGACGTACAAGTACAGCTCCGAGTCGACACACGGTGAGAGCGCTCGCAAGTACGCGTTAAACGACAATCCGAGCAGCTCTTCCCATCGAACGGACGCAGGATCCTTCTTCGTGTCGGCTGGCTGTTGTTGTTGGAACTGCTCAATCCAATGGCTTCGTCTCGTCGAATCCGTGATCTCAGATAGCAGCTCTCGCTTCTCCCCGCTGACAATGCTGTACAGAGCCTGCAGAGCTTGCGTTATCTCCCCAGGAAGCTGCGCCGCGATATCTCCCACAAGCTCCAGCACGCGGCACCGCAGCTCGCTCGCCTTTAAGCAAA
The DNA here is from genome assembly GCA_023334355.1 of Globisporangium abappressorium. Lineage (NCBI taxonomy): Eukaryota > Oomycota > Peronosporomycetes > Pythiales > Pythiaceae > Globisporangium > Globisporangium abappressorium. The sequence continues at coordinate 10,564 of JAASGV010000806.1, forward strand.
TGAAAATCCCACTTGAACCATCGAACCGTGCGCTGCCGATCCCGTCAAAGTCGAGTTTCTCGAGCAAATCGTTTATCTGGTTGTTCTTGACCGAAGTTGTCGAAAACGGCACGACATCGCTTGGGATCGCGCTCAGTGGCAGAAACTGGCAGCTGTCAATGATCGATGCCACGGCGTCTTGCCAGTTCTTGTTCTTTGCAAACACTTGACTGAGCTGCAGGCACGCAGAGCTGAATTTGAGCTGCAACCGAGTGCGCTCTTCCTCCATAAATGAGTCCATTTCTTCGCCGTCGTCAACATTCTCCTCTTGTAAATCCGTGACAGCTTCGCCACCACTTTCAATAAAATTATCATCTTCATGGGGAAGAGAAGAGGAATCAGCAGAGGGGTCAGGAAGCATACACTCTTCAAACGACCGGATACTTTCCAACAGGTACTCCTTCGCTTTCTGTAGCGAGTCCACCATCGTCTTGAGCTCATCGGCATCGTCGCTGTCGTCAGTATCTCCAGACTTTTCGAATGATGTTGAGCCACTGCCTTTCGTCCGAGGCTCTTTCTTCACTTGATCGCACTCTCGAAGGTACGTGTCAGCGAGCTGTTCGCTCACAGACGAACAGATCGAGCTGTGAGCGGTTCCACCAGCTTGGGAGATCTCATTCAGCAGCTTCATGCACGTGCTCAAAAGCTCTCGCTGCCGCTGCTGCAACTGATGTTGAAGGCGCGGTGTCTCACTGGCGAGCGAGTACACTAGTCGAGACGCGCGTGACGCGAATCGGTAGCAGAGCATCGCCATCATGTACTTCCACTTGAGCTGCTTGCCCTGCGAGAGCACGTTCACATCATAAAGGCGAAGCGAGTTCTCGCCCTCTTTGCGATACAACCAGTACGTGCCGTTCGGTCGCGAGCAGTTCTCTTGCAGGAATTTCAGCAGCATCGACGCGTTCATGCTCACATCCTGGATGTCAAAGAGCGGACGCCCCGTGCCAGACATGTACGGGATCTGTCGCGTCTCCACCAACTTGTACCCGCGCACCAAGCCTTTCGAGTGCATGCAGATCGCGAGCTCGGGGATGTTGGCGATCACGTTGTCCAGATAGTAGTCCAGCACTGTGCAGAGCGAGAGATCTGTATCCATATCGTGGAGCTTCAACGACACCGCGGGGTGCTCCTTGTTGCTAAAGAGCAGCACCTGGCTCCCAAGAATCTATAGAGACCGCAATATAACACAATCATATAGATGTAAGCGTAACGAGGGAGTCTAGGAACGATAAGAGACAAGCATGCGGAAGAACGTACCATTTTAAGATCATGGAACTTCCATTTCAAGATGCGCTGGAAGGCTTGGCTGTACGGTGGCTGGTGCGACTCGGTGCGGTGGTCAGATGGGCTGCTGTAGGAAGTTGACGCTGAGGACGATGCTGCCGCCTTCTTGTGCTCCTGCTTGCTCTTCGTAGGCGCACTGCCTTGTCGCGCCGTAGCTGCTGCGCCTACAGGTTGGTTCAAATGGTCCACAGACTGCGTCGTGCTCGCTTCCGAAGCAGCAAGTCCTATCCAGGAGCTATCGGGGATCGCATATCCAGCCTCTGGACTACCACCAGTTTGATACTCGTCGCTGGCAAGAACAGGGGCCGCTGCTTTCTGCGCTGCTGCCGCTCGCTTCTTTGCTTTCTTCTGGCTCTTCTTGCTGCTGCTTTTCGCCTTTGCCGTTTGTTGCTGCAGAGCCTGTGCCAGCTGCCCTTGATCTCGATCTCCACTATTGTGATCATCTTCATGAGCTATCAGTCGTCCCTGGATTGCGCTTTCGTAGATGAACTTCTCGTACAACAGGTTCTGCGTCGTCTCGTCCGACTGCTGGATCGTCATCGTTTCCTGCGGGAAATCTTCGAAGCCCGCGGGGAGATCCGAATCCTGGAGCTCGCCGTCGACGACCAACGTGCTTCCGACACGATGTACCGCGAGCGAGACCCGCGCCTGCGAGTACGGCAGCTTGAAGAGCTTCTTGATGTTCTCCGCGGGTCCCATGAAGTCCACGTCTTCTTCCTCAGACGCCGACGCCAGCTCCACTCGACTGCCTCGCAGCCGCACGGAGAGCTGCGGCTCTTGCGGTCGCAGGTCGCCGAGCCGCAGCGCGTTCATGAACTCATTCGACATGATCGCGTTCGTCTCGGCCTCCCACGCGAACGACTTGGCTTTTGCTCGCGACGACGACGATGGCGACGTGCCGCCGGCCAACGAACTGGCCGCTATTGCCCCGCCATCACCGCCGTTCTCGCTACCGCCTGACGAAGACTTGTACGGCAGCAGCGTTTGGTTCAGGTTCGTGTCCATCTGCAGCTTCTGGAACGGCACAATCGCCGACGACGGCCCCTTCACGCCGCCGTGGCGCTCGATGCCGCTGCCTTTGCTGTCGCAAAGCACCAGCGGGAAGTCGAGCATCTCGCTCGAGTGCGTGCTTGTTGACAGACTCGTGTCGAAAGAAGACGACGCCGAACCCGATGACAACGTTACAGCAGACGATGCGGACCCGCCTGCACCAGAGTTGCTGCTGCTGGTAGCGTACGGAGCAGCGGTAGTGTTATCTACGAGAGGCGGCACAGACGCGTCTGCGAGCGTCACGTGCACGCGCTGCTCGCCGTCCGTGGTCTCTTCCACCCACACCGACATGTTGCTTTCCGCACCGACGGGACTGCGCACGGGCGAGGCCGGCAGGTTGAAGGACGCCAGCGCCGCGAACTCGCTGCTGTCAAAGTCGGCGTCAGCTGAGGGTGCGTCTGTGAATGCTGGTACTGTACCTGCTGGTACTGCGTCGAGATTATGGGCGGCGGCCGTGTCGATCGAAAGCGCCGCCGTCATCGTTGCGCGCGCGCCGTGCTGCTCCGCCATTTTCACTCTTTTGGTTTTTGGAGCGAAGTGTTATTTCACACGCGCAAAACGATTTTGCAATCCATCCATCTGTAAAACGGTGTGGGTTACTTTGAAAGTACAACTCGCGTATAAATAAATAAAGGTTTTTGAAAATAAATATATTTTTGCATTCCGAATAGTAGCCCCTATAAAACTTGAAGTGAGTATGATGGACCGCACATAAAAAGGGATTCAACAGCAGATTTATTTTTCAAAATAACGATGTATTTCCTTCTAAAAACGCTTTAGCAATTCGTTAAACACACTGACGCAAACTTCGCTTTTAAGATACGTTTCTAGAAGAAAAATGACACTTGAAAGCGAACTTCGCTTTTAAGAGACGTTCATTTGTGCCCGACCGACCCGTGAATACAGCGAAACAGGGAAGCGCATGGCTGCAGTCCTCGAGCATATCGTGGGGGCTGGTAGCACAAAGAGGTCTTGGTTCAAGCATGATTCCTGTGAAAGCATTAATGATATTGTACTATTATAGTTGTAGGCTTGGCTGTCGAATTTCGTCACAAAGTCTATGGCGACTGTGTCTTTTGGCATGGGTTCCGGTTCCGGCAACTCTTCGTTCTTTAGGCAGATCTTGGTAGCGCTTTTCCCAATAATCTGACCGTCGGCTGTCTCTACGACAGCTCTGTTCGCATGAGGATCACTCTTGCCTTCTTCTGATCACAGGGGCGCTTCTTCGCTCAAGGCTCTTGGGTGTGGGCGTGGACTGCAGTGGTGTGAGTGAGAGGCGTCGCAGTTTGTCGGTGCCATTCCCAGCACCACCGGTACCATTCAGATCACGATTGCAGGGAGCGGATGGCGCTGGCGAAAGGTGGATGGTCTGCGTCGCCTCCGAGTCCTCGGGGCCAAAGTGCTGGGCGAAGCGGTAGAACGGCATCGCCATGATTTGAACTGCTGCTTGTTGGTGTGTTGCTGGCGCGGTGCAGATTGGAGAATGAGAGAGGACTCTTGAAGAACGCGGGAGAAGGGTCCGCTCCTGAAGAATAAATAGCACTGGCAAGATCATCATTCGTTTGCAACTCGCTACTCATCATTTTGGACTTTCGCGCGTAGTCGTTGTCACATGGTGTCTGTAGCACCACCACTTTGCGCCCCTACATAGGGCGTGTGGTGCCTTATTTTGATGTTGAGTCGAAATGGACGAGAGCGGTTCTTTGCTGGGAAGACTCATCATGAGCTGAATCTTTTTCACGTTTGCCACGAGGCGATAGAAATGCGCCGAAAACGGTCGTCACGTGGATTGATTCGTCCATCACCGTTGGACTAATCAAGTGAGGTCTCAACAAAATGTCACAGCAGCATTCGGTACGAGAGAGATACTGCATACCCTAACGAAAGGATCCTTGCCTGAGAGGTGAGAGATGAAAGGGCTTTCTTACCGCCTCAGAGCACAGCACTGGGGCGCCAAAGCGCCAACAGAGAAAAGCAAGACGACTCCAAGTACTTGTCATTTAGTTCATGTCCGCTGTACTCTATAACGGAACAGAATGAGTTACCTGGTACTGCAGAGCCTTCCCAGCCAGCATCAACAAGCGACCTGCACCGTGGCTCCAGGGATGCGGTTGATCGAGTAGAGACAGCCCTGCAGAAAGATCCCCGCGCAGTCGGCGAGCATCACGCCCAGCGTGTCCCCCACGGACGCTGCGCCGAGTGCAAACTCGACGCGATCGGGCCGCACTTCCTTTGACAGCAGCGTGAACGCGTTCACGTACACGCCGCCGCCGAGCAAGCCCGCGACAAAGCAAAGGGCGACGAGGAGCGACCAGTTGTACACGACGTGCAGCGCAGAGACCATGGTGAAGAAACCCAGGAGCGCGGTCTGCATCGCTGGCATGAGGTACAGGATCGCGCGCGTCGCCTGGAAGAACACGCCCGAAGAGCGCGAGATGAACACGCCGGACTGGTACGCGAGCCCCGCCGCCGAGTAGAACTGCGAGCGCGCCTCCGGGGACGCGACGGGGAACCCGATGGTCGACCAGACGCCCGTCTGCATGGTGTACTCGGCAAAGTAGACGATCACAAGCGGGATCATGTACGGTCCAAGCGTGAGCGTGAAGCGCAGCTTTTCGCGGAACGTCATACCCGTGGCGTCGGTATTATCTCGTGGGTCTTGGCGTTCTTTGCCGTCCTCATCATCACTGTCGAGCTTCTTGGCAGTTGCTATTGCCACTTTTTGGTTTAATGCGATCGCTAGTGAGTCGTCGACAGCCGCCTCTGGGATCGTAGTGTAGTAGAACGAGGCGCACTGCTTGACTGGTGGCAGCTGCGACGTGTCGAGCACCAGCGTGAACGTGAGCGCGTAGAGCAGCGGGAAGACCATTGCCGCGAGCTCGAGCGTCGCGGAGAAGCTCAGTCCCAGGCGTAGATGCAGCAGCGCGATCCACGCGTAGCCGCCCACACCCGCGAGCCCCGTGCCGCTCGCCCAGCACGTGAGGCACTTTTGGCTGTCGTAGAATGACGCCATCGCGAGGAACGACGCCTCCATCATGCCCGACTGCAGTCCCGAGAACGCGACGCCGAGCAGCTGCAGCGCGAGCGACTGCGTGCCGAGCGCGACCACGATGAAGCTCAGCAGCATCAGCAGCGCGCCGAGTAGCGTGCGGTGGCGGTACGAGGTGAGGTGGAACCAGTAGGGGCCCGAGAGCTTGACGAAGAGCGCCGGGAAGATGTCAAAGAGGTAGACGAGCCCGACACCGCCCGCCGCGATCTCCTGCGCGCCGGCGATCATGATCACGTACCCGACGTTGTTGACGAAGCCCAGCAGCCAGAACGCCGCGAGGTTGCGCAGCTGCTCGCCTTCGTCTCCACCCCTATCATCGCGTCTGCCTTTGCTGTGATGGCGCATACCAGTAGCTAGCACAGACAAAGAGCCTGTCTTCACAGCGAAAGTGATGAAGACTTCAGCGAGTCTTCACCCGCATCAGAATTGCCAGAATTCTGAGAATGACTGACAATTCTGATGCGCATGTCGTACTCAGACGTTGTCTAATCCGGTACCGCTTTTCTCATATAGTTCTATATAAATTGGTACTTTCCGTATTACGATAATCGGGGTATAAAACGTGTGAGTTTGTCCGGAGAATCTGAGTGATTCTGGGCTTAAAGTCGTGTGAGTTTTTGCGCAACCCGGGCTGGCTCGGAGAGAAAGAGGCTGAGGATTTTCGCGCGAGTTGAGCCAACTGCTATTTGAAAAAGTGTGAGCTTGAAAAATATGCACTTGCTAAAGTTATGCACTTTGAAAAACAATGCGGTTTGGGAGTTCTGATCCATTCTGAGCATTCCAGTCTGATCCTTTCGGATCCGCTCTGAGAATAAGGAGTCTGGTGGCAGGCAGTCGTTTCAAAAAAGATCGGAAAATCAGAAAATCGCCCATTCAGTTGATTCTCCACACAACGAAATCCTCA